>JANHZU010005651.1:12528-28986 GCA_032468055.1 Acrochordus granulatus | reverse complement strand
TCAATGTTCAATCTTACCATCTCATGTTTGACCATATCCAGCTTACCTTGATTCATAGATCATGCATTCTAGTTTCCTATGCAATCTTGTTCTTTACAACACTGGATCTCCTTTCCCCTCCAGTCAAATCCACAACTGAACTTCCTTTTGGCTTTGACCTAGCCATTTACTCTTTTTGGAGCTATTTGTAATTCCTTCTGATCTGAGAGACTTATTTTCTGGCATCTTATCTTTTAGCCTTTTGTTACTGTCCATGCAGTTTTCTTGGCAAGGATACTGGAGTGACTTGCCATTTCCTTTTCCAGTGGAATCCTGTAGCCCATTTTTTAACAGATGTCCAGAAACTCCAACAACATCTCATGCATTTCTTGTTAACCCAGGCAGTGACTGAGCTAGTATGGATTTCTGTAAATTAGGTCTCATGTTTTTTATTGGAAAAAGTCACTCTTTGTCTGGCTTCTCTGATGAGATCTGTCGAGTATGGTCAAATGTCGGGCATAGCTCTTATCTTCTTAAGAGCAGACAAAGCCCCCAACCACAGCAAGTTAATGCCTTACTGCAAGAAGATAGGTAATAGAAACTTATTAAAAATGACCTTGGGCTAAAGGACAAAAAACTTTATTGCATTGTTCATAATTAGTGATAAGTAATTGGACAGACAGAAGTGCCAATCAAAACTGAGTCAAGGGAGTACTAAGATACATCAGGCTAGGAAGTGGGCCAAAAAAATTAATAAAAGGAGAAAAGGTGCAGTTGAAGAAAATAGACCAAACATCCTTTTGTAAGACATTAGATTTGTGAAAATTATTTATACAGAAGCCTTTTCATAGATCACTACCTTGTTCGGGCTTGTGTAAAAAGGCTATGAGCTGTACTGTGCAGGGCCAGACAGAGAGGTCATAGTGGAGAGTTCTTACAAAAGGTGGTCCATGGAGAAAAAAATGACAACCCTCCAGCATTGTATCCAAGAAAACCTATGGACAGTATCAAAAGGTTAAAAAATATGAGACCAGAAGATAAGGCCCTCAGGTTGGAAGGTGTCCAATATGCTACTGAGGAAGAGTGGAGGTCATTTACAAGTAGCTCAAGACAAAGTGAAGTGGCTGGGTGAAAGCCAAAAGGATGATCAGCTGTGGATATGTCTGGTGGTGAAAGGAATGTCTGATGCTGTAAAGAACAATATTGCATAGGGTCCTGGAATGCAAGATCAAGGTAAGTTGGATGTGGTCAAACATGAGATGGCAAGATTGAACATCAGCATTTTGGGAATCAGTGAACTAGAATAGACAGGAATGGGTGAATTTAATTTAGATGATCACTAAATTTATACTGTTGTCAAGAATAGATTAGAAGAAATGGAATAGTCAATAAAAGAATGGGAAAAGCAGTACTAGGTGCAATCTGAAAAAGGAAGGAATGATTTTGGTCTGAATCCAAGGCAAACAATTCAAGATCAAAGTAATCCAAGTCTATGCCCAAACCACTGATGCTAATGAGGCTGAAGTTGTCTGGTTCTATGAAGTTCTAGAGCACCTTCTTGAACTAATACCAAAAAAAGACGTCTTTTTCATCATAGGGGATTGCAGTGCTAAAGTAGGAAGTCAAAAGATAACTGGAATAACAGGCATGTTTGGCCTTGTAACACAAAATTAATCAAGGCAAAGATTAACAAGATTTTGTCAAGAGAACATGCTGGTGACAACAAATACACTTTTCCAACAACACAAGAGGTGACTCCACACATGGACATCACCAGATGGTCAACACCAAAATAAGATTGGTTGTATTCTTTGAGCCAAAGATGGAAAAGCTCTATACAGTTGAGCTTGAACATCATACAGGCTGAAGTTGAAGAATGTAGGGAAACCACTAGTCCATTCAGCTATGACCTGAAGCATATCCCTTATGAATATACAATGGAGATGATGAATAGTTTAAAGAGATTAGATCTGGTAGAAAGAGTGCCTGAAGAACTATGAAAGAAGGTGCGTAATATTGTACAAGAGGTAGCCACTAAAATCATCCTAAAAAAAATAAATGCAGGAAAGCAAAGTGGCTCTCTGATGAGACTTTACAAATAGCTAGAAAAAGGAACCAAGCTAGTGGAGGTGACGGTATTCCAGCTGAACTATTTAATATCCTAAAAGATGATGCTTATTTAACTTATTTGCAGAGTACATTATATGAAATGCCAGGCCAAATGAAGCACAAGCCAGAATTGAGATTGCCAAGAGTAACAACCTCAGATATGCAGACAACACTACTCTAATGGCAGAAAGTGAAGAGGAACTAAAGAGCCTCTTGATGAGGATGAAAGAGAAGAGTGCAAAAGCCAGCTTGAAACTCAACATTAAAAAAAACTAAGATCATGGCAACAGGTCTCATCATGTCCTGGGAAATAGAAGGGAAGAAATGGAAGCAATGAAAGATTATATTTCTTGGGCTCCAAGATCACTGCAGACAGTGACTGCAGCCATGAAATTAAAGACCCTTGATTTTTGGGAGGAAACCTATGGCAAACCTAGACAGCGTATTAAAAAGCAGAGACATCAGCTTGCTGACAAAGGTCTGTATAGTTAAAGCTATGATTTTCTCAGTAGTAATGTATGGCTGTGACTGTTGGACCATAGCAAGGATAAGCACTGAAGAATTGATGCCTTCAAATTGTAGTACTTAGAGTCCCTTGGACTGCAAGGAGATCAAACTATTGAATCCTAAAGGAAATTAACCCTCTCCAATTAACCATTGGAAGGACTGATACTTTGGCCACCCAATGCAAAGAGTAGACACAGTGGAAAAAACTGTGATGATGGGAAAGATTGAAGTCAATAGGACAGGGAGATGGCAGAGTATGGTTGATAGCATTATTTATGCAATGTACATAAATTTGAGCAAACTCTGGGAGACAGTAGAGGACAAGGGAAAAAAGATCATGCTCTGGTCTTTGTGTTTGCAGGGAGTCACATATGACTTAGCAAGTGAACAACAACAACAATTTATTCAAAAGAGGATTGGTTTCAATCCAATGAGAGTTAGGTCTTTCTTATATTGCATTTCTTCTGTCTTTCAAAGCTAAAATTAATAAGTCTAGGCTGATGACAATGGCTAGACAGGATGGTCTGTTGTTATTTTCTTTCACTGTGAATTTGATTCCACTAAATGTGTGATTGATTAAACTGTATGTTTTTTTCTAACTTTCAAAATTATAATGTCAAATATATTATCTATGTGGCAAATCCATATAATATGAAACTGAATTAGTAAAAGGACTATAGCTTTAGATATTCCATTACTACTTCTGCAATGAATCATGGGATAGGGATCTCATTGGGGTCCCACTGATTAGTTCATAGATTTAGCCATTACACTGCAAGTGTATGGAAAGGCATTGATCTACCTGCTCAATAGATTTTAGTATACTGATTTTTGTGTTTTTATTCAATACAGAAGGCTATATAGCCTTGCCAATCAACTAACCCATTATCTGCAAAACTACTGCTCTAATGATGTTACTGAGTAAGGTAATATATGTAACATATGTAGCCAAATTCCAAACTTGGAGAATCTAACAATGCAGCCCAGGGGAAAGAGTTTCATGTTTTGTTTTTCTTTCAGAAATTGTGAATCAGAAAAATGGAGTATAATTCTTGGCATTATTCTACCTATATCAATGTTTTTAATAATAGATTATACTATTGTCAAATGATCTATATTGTCTTTGGTTATATATGTGTTCAAACAGCTATCTATTCATGTTATTCAGTCAGTGCAGCCTTGGGTGGAAACATGGTACACTTAATTGGAATAACAACTACAACAATTTGTGTATAGTGTAGCTTTATATGCAAACAGATCACAATTGCTTCAATTGAGATTGAAGGGTTAAACCTTGGCAAACTCTTCAGTATAATGGTCCACTTGTACTAAAAAGTGCAGGTCCACATAAATTTGGTCAAAGGGCAAAGAAGTAATGCCTCCTTGCAATCCAGCTAAAAGCAGAATGGTCAGTGCTATCCTTACCCCTTATCTTCCACTCTGGCAGATGCCTCTGAAAAGGCAAAAGAATTCTGGGTATGGAGGAAAAGTGAAATGCTGAATGTACCTCGCTTGAAATCTTGCCACAGTCAAAACTAAAATTATGACATGAAGCATAATATACATAAATATCGTGTAATTGTATACAATATATGTCTATGTGTATAGTCTCTTAAGTACTAATTTTGCATCAGTTTTTAACTATTTCTCTTGAAATCTTATCCATTTTGGAGACCTGATTGTTTAGTTCCATTAATTACAAATATAAATGTTCCAAAGAAATCCTTCTGCATCTGTAGCCAATTCAGTCCTTCAAAGCTCTGCCAACTCTATTGAATGACCCTTTGAAAAGCAGCATGCAAGAACAATCTCATGTTTTTCTTAGGCACAAATCCAAGGCAGCAGAAAAGTAAAAAATAAAAATAGACCGTCTTATTGGAATTGAATTTACTGGATTAAAGTTTGTAACCAAACACACCATATTTATTTTGACTTCACACTATTCTAAATAAAATAATTTAGCGAGATTTTCTTATCTTGAATTTGTAAGGAATTATCATGTATTTGCCAAAACTATGAAATAGTAATAATTTACTGTATTATTAAACAATTGAATCTCTCCTTACCACATAATTTTAAACCTCAGTTGCAATAAAACATTTCCCCATTCTAGACCTGACATTTGTTTTATTAAGTGTATTCTATTCATTGACAGAATTTCCTATTTTTGGAACCTCAGAATCCTCAATGTCCAAAATACATTAGAAGCTCCAACTACAACAACAAAAAACATTTATTAAAATAAGACAAAACAAAATTCAAATGAATCAGAGGCCATTTAGATCTCAGTAGGGGCAGACAACCTTTGTATGGATTTTGCTAATAATTCCCATATCCTGTAACCATGAATTGAAACATGTTTCAAGTGAATTTCAACAAGCTGATAAAATACTCAGGGGTATTTTATAATACTATCTGTATTTTTCAGATACAGAAAAATTATCATGGTCCTTAAAAGAGCTGTACTAAAGTAAGGTATTTGAAGTGCATCATAAACTATTCCAATGAGGAAATAATAGCAAAAAACCCTTAAAGAAATATTATAGACACATAGGCATCTTTTGTATCTCATGAGTTTGTACTTAATTCTTAAAGGTAAAGGAGACCCTGCCAGTCGTGACCAACTCTAGGGTGTGGTGCTCATCCCCGTTTATAAGCCGAAGAGCCAGTGTTTGTCCTGGGACAGCTCCATGATCATGTGGCAGGCATGACTGGACGCCTAAGGCACACGGACACTGTTACCTTCCCATTGGAAGGGATGGTACCTATCTATCTACTCATGTTCGCATGCTTTCAAACCACTAGGTAGGCAGGAGATGGGGTGGAACAGCAGGAGCTCGCCCTGCTGCGCAGCAATGCTGGGTCGCGATCTCAGGCCACCGACTTTTTAGCTGGCAAGTCGAGCTCTTAACCACTTGTGCCACCATGGTCATTCATTCTTGCTATGCTTCAGATTTGTCTTCATATGGTAGCTGTGATCAAATAGGCAGAAACAGAATAATTGGAAAAATAATGGAATGGTATCCTATGATAAGCAAAGAGATATTTAGAAATCTCTTGGATATCCAGATCTTGCCGTGTTATTTCCAGATGTAATTTGAAATTGTGGATGTAATTTCTGAGCCTCTTTTGAGAAACTAAAAAGTATGGACATAAGTGCTAGAGAATTGAAGAAAGATAAATGTTGTTAGAAAGAAAAGAAGGATTGGGTAACTATGGACTGGTTAGCTTTATATTTATGCCAAGCAAAATTAAGAATTTAATTACTGAGATGTTAGTTTAGATGTATTTAGAAAAGAATGCATTACTTGAGAGAAGGCAGCATGGACTTATCAAAATTAAATCAAGCCAAATCGACCTGATATTCTTTCTTGATGGAGTGATCAGTTTATCTTGCTGTGGAATAATGGTGGATGTAATGTACTTTGATATAAGCAAAATATTCAAGTCTCCTATGATATTCTACTACAAAAGACAGGCATTACTGATCATTAATAGCCAATAGATTCTTAGAATTAAAAAAAGAACAACCATAAAGTGAAGGGCCAGAGAGAATTTTATTAGAAGCATTAAGAGAGATACAGAAAATGTATGCCAAATTATGTTCCTTTTGCTTGTCAGGAATCCTGGAATCATAGTGAGCACATGCTTTTCAACTGGCTGGTAGTTGTGTAGCATCTTTCTTAGGTCTTTATTGGACTATATCTAGATCAAAGTATTTGGGAGCTTTTGAATCTTTTTTATACTTCTTTATAGGATGGGGAGTATAAAATCACATCTTATTAGCTTGATGGCACATCTTATCAGTCATATATTCAGACAGATAATTTTTCCCACAGATATTTTAAATAACACTTTGTCTCTAGAGTACAACATCTGGAGATAGTTTGATGATATACTTTGTCAATAACTTAGGAACCCAGAAACTGACTTTTCACCAAAGAGATTAATATATATTTTGTCATTTTCATTTACTATATACAAGTAAAAATACAAATAAAAAACTCAAAAGTTAGCATAATTTAGAATGCAATGATGCAATCCATAGAACATGGCAGTTCTGCTTGAATGGATTCATTTTAAGTATGAAGCTTGCTAAGAAAGCAAAGTGTGCTAAAGCATCTATTGGCAGTTGAAACAATGTAGAGTTAGAATTTTCATCTGTAACAAGCAAAAATCAAACTGAATACCTAGCTGAAGAAGATATGGAATGGATGAGAGGAAAAAAGTAGCTTGAACACCCAGTCCCTAAGTCAGAAATAAAATACAAATTACGTGATGTATTAGCTGAGACAATTAGATAGAACAAGTTACTTAGTATAGTTTAAGTTTTATTGTACTTTTTTGTATACTGATTAGGTAACTGGCTCCTTATATGCCTATAAGTTTTACAACAACATATGGTTTGATGCAGCAACCATGCAGGACATATACAGACTTCAACAAACAGCCAGGACTTCAGAAAGAATAATTGCAGCTAGCCTGCCCTCCATGGAGGACTTGTACATTGAGCGGGTCAAGAGAAGGGTGGAGAAGATATCTGCAGATCCCTTTCATCCTGGATATTAATTTGTTTTGAACCTCTTCCCTCTGAACAGTACTATAGGGTATTGCATACCCAAACAACCAGACATAAGAACAGTTTTTACCACTGTGCCGTAATTCAGCTGAATACTTAATGCTTAGACAGATCAAAGGCATTACTATAGAGCAAAGAATTCTAATTCTAATTAATCCAGAAGTTCTGTTTAATGTGTATACATACTTATCAATAGATTGTGGTTCATTTCCTTCTCTACTGGCTGCTCATTTTGGATGCACAATTTGCTGTGGAATACATAATTTTGTTTGTTTATGTTGTTATTTTATTTCTTGTTGTATTGCAAATACACTGAGAACTGTTGAACCAGAGTCAAAATCCTTGCATGTCTTATCATGCTTGGCCAATAAAGTATCTGAATCTTATTGGATGCTGGGAAAGAATATGAATTGTTCCTTAAAGCTCCTGCTGCTGCCAGATGATTTGACAACATACTGTATATGATAAGAGTAAATTATATAGGAACTGAAAGGGATTGTATCTGAATAAATAGTATCTGAAGGAAAGCTGTTCTCGAACACCTTACAGCAGAGTTTACATAAATTATATAATGATTTAATTTCTAGGATTTGCAGTCTATTATATAAATAGCTGCCATGATTTACAAAAGGGCTACCTCAGTTTGGATAATAGATGAAAAGAGAGTTAATATATTAATATATTTGTTGTCTTGGTGTTATAATAATACATTATATAATATACTGGTATATTAATTGTTTATAAAATAGATCCTGGCTATTTTATATTGAATTTTTGTTATTTTCTCTTTTCTTCATTGTCATGCTTATTCCAGGGAGCAGCAATATATAAATTAAATAAATAAAAACATATTAGTATCCTGAGTTCCATCATCTTTATCATTTTCATACTTAGATAAGTAAAGAAATGATACAAAGATATAATGAAAAAAATAATATAAGGACATAATTACACATATGGCATGAAATGACACAAATTGATGTAAATTCAGATATAATTACCAATAACCAAAGAAAAAAGTTGTCGTGTTATCGTAGATACAAACAGAATAGTATTTGGCGGCATAATCAGCATTTAGATTTTATAGCATGAATAGTGTTATGAATATGTAACCATATTTGGATTTTATGCATTTTTAATTAATCTCAGCAAAGATTCTGAAACTGTAACATACACTTATTGAGACTCATCTGTCTATGCTAAAACAAGAACATGCAAAGAACCATACTTAACGCTGTATGATGTTATATAAGCCGTTTTCTTTTTAAGAAAATATCTCAAAGACAAAAACTCTCCAGAGGCTGTCTGACCTACCACAAACAGAAGTGAAGAGAAATTTATAGTTTTCTCAAGATAATGTTTTGTATCTATTTTTCTGTTTAACCATACTGAAGTTTTGAAAAATAAGGAATGTTTACCATCTCAGCCCTATTTAATCTGTATGTAAAAGTATCTCTCTCCTTCGGCTATTTTTCCTTTTCCATCGGCCAGAAGTTTTTTGCCCACTGGTGAGTTTTATGGACTAATTGACTGAAGGCAAAAGGAGAAAGGGATGTCAGAGGATGAGATGATTACATAGATGGGCATGGGTTTGGGCAGACTCCAGGAGGCAATGAAGGGCAGGGAGACTTGGCATGCCGCAGTCCATGGGATCACAAAGAGTCAGACACCACTGTGTGACTGAACAACAACCATCACCTCAGAGCTACGTTACTGCCATTTACTCTATGTGGCGCTGCCCTTGGAAATGGAAACTTCAGCTGGTGCAGAATGCAGTGGTGTGAGCAGGTTTGGGCACGGCTCAGTCTATCCACATAACATCTCTGCTTTGCATGCTACACCAGTTGCCAATTTGTTTTCAGGTACAAATCAAGGGGATAATTATTTACAATAATCCTGATAGGAATAGGATCAGGTTATTTGAGAGACTTCTATCTCCCATAACGCTTGCCTGACTGGTACATGCCAAAAGAGCTGTTTGCTGTGAGTCTTTTCGTAGAAACAGTGTCATACATCTGAACTCAGGAAATATTTCTCTGCGGTGGAGGCTGCCCTTTAGAGTGAGGTCTCCCTTGAAATTTATCGAACATTAGGATGCCACTTTACCATTGCTATTCCTTCTGTATCATTTTCCAAGAAAATACCTGCAGGCTGCCTATTCAATCTAGCAAAACCTTCTCTATACAAAAATGAAGGAGCAGAGGAACAGTGATGGTGGCAGCCGCATAAAAACAGCAAGGGGAAAAAAAGCATGTAGAAAATTTGCAGAGACAGAATCTTATTAAAAGTTTTGTCTGTAATGATATGATTGATAGGCAAAAAGAAAAACAACTTGTTCATTAAAGAAGGTTTCAGAAATTTTTCCTATGGTTGCATGTCTCTTGTAGGAAGAATGATAATCAGTTTTTTCATCAACGACAGAAAGTTTGTTAGCGAAAAGGAAAAGAGGAACCTGGAAAGGGCTGGATATTGTGAGTAAGCAAATTATCCAAAAGAAAGTGTGAAATGACACAGGAGTAAGAGTAATGATAGTCAAGCTCCATCTACATTACCGAAGCACATAATACTAAACACCAACTCTGTTTCTAACTGTAAGAGTCTATGTCCTCTTACTTCAAACGGATTTTGTTTAATAAATGATTTACATCATACTTTAATTCTTTTAATTTCTTAAATTGGATTGCAAAAAATCATTTTATTTTCCAATAGTCCCTATTTACAGCAACAGTACTATTTTATTATTCTTACATTTTATTCTTGGGCAATGTTTAATTAGTATTTTATGGCTCGGCTGGAATTCCCCGCCCCCGCTAAGCCTTCAAGAATATAGGACAGATATGATAAACAGCTCTATCTACATTACAGAAGCATATTAAACCTCAACTATACTGAAAGTGAAACTTGAGAAGTGATTATTAGGAAGGAAATGGGGATTATTATAACTTGGTCCTTATCACTTTGAAATGTTACAGGTTTCAGCTGGTACCCTTAAAGTGACACTTCTCAGAATCTCCATTACTGAGCTAGGGATTCTGTAGTAGTAGTACAATTGCATGACATCAAACCAAGAAAGGAAACATTACAGATTAGAGTTCGACATAAATGGGTATTTCAGCATGCTTACAAAGTCATATTAGCTTTTTAACAAGTTTTCACTGGGATCTTCATGGCATGAATATTTCTAATAATGATGCCTTAAAGTATAGCCAGCCAATAACAATTCATATCATGCTTTCTACACTAAGACATGCAGGACTGGTCATATATTGAGGACAAATGATTTCAGATTGCCAACAGCATTTGATACAAAGTGAATTACAGACAGTCATTGCTGTATACAGAATGGAAAGAAACTGCTTCAAGGACATTTTGAACACTTCTATTTTTAATAATAACAGCTACAAATTATTGGCAAGAGAAAGAATTGCAAACATGCAGCAGCTTGAAGTGTTTTGTGGAGAATATACCTGAAAATCCCCCACCACCAAGTCTGTATCTTTTTAAGGCAACATTTTATTAGTTAAAGTTATCTATTGTATACTGTATATAAGATAAAATTAAACTATGAGATGATTATAATGCTTCTGAGATCTATGACTTTCAAAATAGTTTGCTGGGCATTGGTTCACAGGGTTTATTTTATTAAAATATTCTTTATTTTGTTTATTATAAGGAGAAAAACAAGTACAAGCATATAAAAGCATCTTTCATTTCATAGACTTATATAATGTCTCAAATGTATTTCATGTCAGTAACCAATTCTTAACAGGAAACCACAGTATACATTTAAGAAGGTTTGAATGAGCTGTGATATGTATAGAATATCAGACAATACAATCTTTTATTCATATATAGAAGGTATATATCTCACATTTTGCACTGGAATGAAAAAATGGTAGTAGAAAAATGAAGAGAAAGTAAATAAAAGACCATATTTTTTTATTTAGATTGTATGCTTTGCAGATCATCATACAAATCTGTGAAATTTGTCCTATAATATGTCCTATAATATCTAACTATATGATTTTTATGTCTTGTAAAGGATAAATATTCTGTGACAGTGAAGTTGCTCACTGAAGTGAATCTGCCTGTCTTCTTTCTCATGTTCATTATTTTCACACAATCCTACAGTTTTCTATGACTCCCAAATTTTCTCCTTTACAAAGATCAATATTGTCAGAACTATCCAAAATAAGTTTATTACAGCCATTTTGATGGTCCAAAAAATGCCATTTTATGAGTTGAAACAAGCATGGTTTTTTTCTTCTTCTTACCTTCTGGCTAAAGTTCATACTATTCCATTTAGGTTTGGCCTTGTTAGTATTTAGAGATCATTTTAAATTATTATTGCTTAAATAAGCTGTAGATAAAATTCAGTTGCTGGGCTTTCCTATGGAAAAATCTGTGCATGTTAGGCTTTGATAATGCTAGAACTGCCCTTAATGAATCTGGGATACAGCTCTCCAAATAAGCATAAGTAAGGTATCACACCTCATTACAGATATAGATACTTTTATAGGCCAAGCATGGTTAGACTTGCAAGAAATTTTATTTCAGTACAGCAGCTCTCAGCATACTTGCAACATCAGTGACAGCAGTAAGATAATGTATAACAATGTTAGTTATACTGTAAATGTGCAGTCAATAGAAGGATGTGGTATAAACTTTGAAATTAATAGTATGTATACACATTAGGCAGAACTTTTGGGTTAATTAGAATTCTCTGCTTCTGCTCTATCTATCTTGTAGCAATGATCATATAGCATAGGTCAAATATTCATTTTAATGATGGTATAGGGGAAAAATTATTTATGTGTCTGGTAGTTTTAGTATGCAGTACCCTGTAGCGCCTGCCAGATAGAAAAGGTTCAAACATGTTGTGTCTGGGTTGAGAGGGTCTGCAGATACCTTCTCCACCCTTTTCTTGACCTTCTCAATGTACAGGTCTTCTATGGAAGGTAGGTTAATTGCAATTATCTTTTCTGCAATCTTGACTATATGTGTGGCTGCACTGAATCAAACAGTTTTAGATGTACAAAGAGCAAACTCAGTGGTTCCTCTGTAGAACTATATCAGTAGCTTTTGAAGTAGATTGAACCTCTTGAGCTGATTCAGAATTACATCCTCTGATGTGCCTTCTTAAAAATGGTGCTGCCCATCTTAAGTCTTGGGAGATTATAGAGCCTAGAAACTTGAAGGACTGTACTATTGATACTGTTGCTGAGTATGGTGAGGGAGGATAAAATAGTAGAAAATGTCATTTCTACAGTTTTTAATGTGTTCCATTTTAGGTTGTTTTGACAGGCTCAGCTGCTCAACTTCCCATCTGTACACAGACTCATCGCCATCTTTAATGAATCTAATGATTGTTGTGTCATCAGAATTTTGACAGTGGGATCAATAGTCATTTGTGTAGAGGGAGATAAGTAGCAGAGAAAGTACACATCCCTGAGGAGCACCAATGCTGATTGTCCAAGTCCTAGATGTAATCTTCCCTAGCCTCACCTGTTACTTATTATCATTAACATTATCATTGCTGCCAAAAAGAGTCCCTTTCAGCCACATATTTATCATAATTTCAAGTTTAAAATTTCATAAGATGTTCACTTTAGCCAGATTGGATACAATGCCTTCCTAAATCTTTCTTGGACATTTTAAGGGTATTCCTTTGCATCTTCAAATATGCCCATGTGATGATGGTTGAGTAGAAATTCTAGATCAAATGGTATAATACTGTTCCCTATATAAGGACTCTAGGCAAGCTCTTATATATCTTGTCTTGAAGAAATTTCCAAGTAGAGAGTGTGACTTCTATTTAATGCTATTACTTACAGATAATAATTTGAAAATAATCTCTCAAGTCACCAGCTTCTGGGTTACCATTTGTATAATGTGCTGTACTATTACTTAGGATTGGAACTTCCAAAATAGTATTCTATTTAAATTCATTTTTGTAAATATGATCTTAATTATTTTTAGACTTTATTATACTTACTGTTTTTCTCTTAGTCATATATAAAAACATTTAGAAGGAGATAATACTTCTTGTATTCAATATCTTGTTTGTATCTGGCTTCATGGTTGCAATAAATAAAATTTGAATTTATTTGCACACAGTTGCATCCTTAGATAAAGACTCATTATTCTTTTAGTCAAAATATTGCCAAAATATAAAATAGGTACATACGTATAATTGAATTGTAGTTTGTGCCATTGTCTGTAGAAGTAACCAGTTTCAATGTCAGCTTGATCTTGATCAGTAAGCTTTGTGACCTCTGGATGAGTAGAAAGTTGTGCTTGAATAAGCAGGCAAGTCCCAGCAAAGCAGATGTTACACTTCTTCTTAATGTCCTTCACTTACAGAAACCGATAATAGATTTGGCTCTCATTCATTGTCCTTTGGAGGTTTTCACACAGAGTATCAATGCCAATGAAGCAAATTTGATCCTACAGAGCCTGTCAGAAGTTGTGTTTGGATCTGAATTTTTTGGAACTAATCCAAACCTCATTTGATAACAAGGACAACAAGTAGAATATGCTGTAATGACAAGTGCAGAAGCACTCCATTTGCTTTTATTTTCATAAGCAGAGTAAGTATATTTCCTTGACTGCCTTTTATACAGACACACACCTCTTACACACATACACACAAACATATATACAATAGACATATATGTCTGTGTGTCTGTTTTTAAACAAATTATTCAAACAAAAGGAATACAGCAAATGTCGAGTGGTGTCAACAAAGATTTTATTTTCTGTTTTTGCACGATTTGATCTTCGATGGAGTGGCTCATTCCAAGTTACAGTCCACAATGCTTCTGAATAGTTTTTATTTTTTATAGTCTTTTTACTCATGATGTATGTGTATGTGTGATGTATGCATTTATATATGTATATATTGCCTTTAGCAATAAACAATGATTATGAACAATAATGAACAATACAATATTCTGCTGTATTGTATTAATCCAACATGTTTCTCAGTGTCTTTCTAAAAATGGACAAATGTCATGGTCACAAAAAGGAGAGCTTTCTCAGTGAGTATATCAATATTATGGAACATTTTGTTCCAAGAGTTATGGGTGAGTCCTTTTCTGATTGATTACAATGGATAGTGATGAGATTTGTATTGAAGCAGTCATTGTCTTGCTACATAGTTTCAAGAACATATTCCATCTTCTTCAAATGCCACTATTTTATTTTGTATTACATATAGCTTTTATTGCCATATCACTGTTTAATTACTGAATAGTACTTTAGCTTATGTATTACAAAGGTGGAATAGCATTTGTAAAAATATTTAAAAAAGCAGACTTTTACTTGATTTTTTTTTAAAAATTGGTCACTATAATATAAATAATCATAAATTATATAAGCAAACCACAAATTTATTACTAATGTATCTACTAATATCTGATAAATCTAATATACTTCAAAACTAATTTTATTCCATTGGTTGAATAGAAGTAATAATTATAAAATGTATGAAACCAGCCTTGGTTTTTTTTTCCTTATTAAAATGTTTTATTGCTCAAAAGAAATATCTGTGTAAAAGTTACAGTACAGTAAAATATGGGATATTATTATAAAGAAGTTGGTACTTATCAAGTGTACCAATTATACAAGGAGTAATGATGTCTATCCCCATCCCTATCTTCTCCATCCCTTCAATATGTTGTGCTTTTTTCTTTTAAAATTAATTCCAAACTGGTTTTATAAAATCAGTTCACCCTGGGTATCATTAAAGGTAAACATTTCCTCATATCCAACTCTAGGGGTGCTCAAGAATCAGTGTTGTCCAAAAATGCTTCCGTGGTCCTGTGGATGGCATGTTTCTGTGCCAAAATGCACAGAACACTGTTACCTATCTCTCCAAAGGTGGTGGCTATTTATCTACTTGAATTTTTACATGCTTTCAAACTGCAAGGTTGGCAGAAAGAGGAACAAGTAACAAGAGCTCATCCCATTACATGGCAGTGCTTGAGTCTCAAACTGCTGAGCTGCCAACCGTCCAGCCAACAAGCCCAACATCTTAACTGCTTGGTATCATTACCTCTTCATAAATAAATACCATTTCTTTCAATTACTTCTGTAATATAGTCACAGCCTATCTGAAAATGATAATTTCATACACTTTCTTAGGAAACTGCTGAACACATTAAAGCAAACTAATCACACCATTTGTCATATATTGGCACAGTGACCTGAATTAAATATATGGCTGACTTACTGCTGTAATGAAATTATTTTCTAAATTTCTGATTAGTTTGAGAATCTTTGCTGAGGATCCTTTGCTTAATATCAAATTTTATAGTACCATAAATCATGTGTATATCATCTAAGGTGAAGCAATATTAAAGCATTTTTATCTTCAATCTCTTTTACAGGAATAACTTAAATTATCTGCCAAAAAATACAAAGTAATAAATCCTGGCAAACAAATATGATATTGGTCAAAAATAAAAAAGTTAATTGAGTATATTCAATAATGATTAGCTTGATCTCAGTGTAGAGAACTGCATTTGAGTAAAATGAGAGGTCTAGGTTAGAGCTCTGAATTGTTTATGGGACTGAATCCAGATTGGTAACATCTTTATAAAGATTCAGCCATTCTAATGCACTCTATATGTGGTGGCCCTTGAAGAGTATTCGAGCTGCATTGGCTATAAGTATGCTTCCAACTGCAATTTAAGGTGCTAGTGGTTATCTTTAAAGCCATTCATGGTTTGGGGCCAGGTTAGATAGGTCTCTAGGGTATTTATCTATCCAGCCAAATCCAGAAAGAAAAGCTTCATTGCTTAAATTTGTTATTTAATATAATTATAGGCTTCTATCTATCTATCTATCTACCTACCTTCCTATCTATCCAACCAACCATCATCCTGTATGTATGTATGTGTATGGTATATATTCTATATATCATGCTATCTATCTACCTACCTATCTGTCTGTCTGTCTGTCTGTCTATCTATTTATCTATCTATCTATTGTCTCTCTAATAAAGTGTGTGTATGTGTCTGTCCATCTGTATGGATGTATACTTATATATATACACGTGTGTGTGTATGAGTATTTGCACATTATAAATCAAATGTTCATCGCAAAATTAAAAAATGCTAATGTGCTTAATGCACTTGGTAGAAAATCTAAGTGATTTTCTTTCTCTCCCTCTCCATGATATGTCGTAACCCGGTTGGCAATGAAGAAGACACAGGAGAATGTCCAGGAGAGCCAACCCCGAATAGAGCCCGGGTGGCTGTATTTATTACATATCAAACAGG
>JANHZU010005651.1:0-12428 GCA_032468055.1 Acrochordus granulatus | reverse complement strand
AAAAATCCAGTCCAGATGCCTGTTTTTTAAACTTTGTTGCGATGCCATTACCCTGGACGAGTGAGAGTCTTCACAGAAATGTGGGCAGTTTTATTTATTGTGGAGTCCTTGTTCTCTAAGCTTGGTTGTTTTCCTGCAAATGTTTCATCACCAAACTAGGTAACATCATCAGTGTATCAGTTTTATTTCTAAACATTTACAGGTGCATTTCACTTCACAGTGCTCCATGAGCTGCACTTATTTCCAGTACACTTCTGGGCAGAATTCAGGATGCTTATTTGCCTCACTTCACTTATTTGTACCCATGCCACTAGGTCTGACAGGAAGGGCATACTCTATGTCCCTTCAATTAAATAAATTGTATTGGACTGCAGAAAAGTGCCTTTTGTATCACAGTGTCTGTCGTCTGAAATATCATACCCACACCCTACATCAAATTGGCCCAACCCTGCTGACTTTTATAAAGCATTGAAGACTTTGGATGTGTTTCAGGGTCTGGAGGTTGGGAGTTTTGATGGCCAATTGTTTTGCCAGGTTTATCCTTGGTGGCCATTGATATTGAGGGGGGTTGTTTGTTTTAATGTATTTCTAATTGTCCAGAATCACATTTGCAAAATAGGCAGCCATATACAATAAATCAAGGTAGTAATGAAAGAATCAGGAATGAGTTGGAGAAAAAATGTGCAACATTCTGAATGTACAGTATGTGATCCAGGAGAAAATTACTCTGTTGGGTGACATGAGAAGGTGGAAATGATAAGGGAAAGTACAGAAAAAAATAATTGGCCCTTTGGAGATCAAGGAATTAATGAGAATAGTGACTATTTGGTGAGCAAAGTCTTATTTGTTTCAGATACATTGCTGATCCATAATTCTGTTGATATTTACACCTGACAAAGGAACGAATATTAATCCAAAAGCATGATCAACATGATTTATGATGAAATAATTAGTGAAAGCTAACACAATTGTGAGGAGAGGTTTTGAATTTTTATAGTACGAAAATGGATCCAGGAAAGATGGGAAAGAGACAAGAAAAAGATGTGAAAGACGTAAGAACAACTTTAGGAAGAAAAGCAAATATCCTACATACAAATAAAGAAAATAAATTTAATTCGCAACACAAGGAATGGAAAGCAGATGTCAAAAATTACGATGGGAAATTGCTTAGAAGAAAGTGAAATAAAGTTGAGAGAGATGTAATTGAGAGACAACATGAAACTATTAGTAGATTTTTGCTATATCCTAAATTAATGTTAATGTATTATTTTATTGTCTTAATCTTTTATAATACTGTTTTATTGTAAGCAATCACAGGAGCAAGATGAGTGGCAAATAAATTTAATAAAATAAAATGCTCTTAAAAATTCCCCATTTATATTAACTGCTTTGTATTTCATAAAACCATGATTGGAAAGGATTTTGGAGATCATCCAATTCAAACCTCTGCTCTTGAGAAGCACTGCTTTAACCAATAGGCCATAAGAAGACTTGAGATAATGAAAAACCTAAAAATTACAGAGAGTGGAGCTTTTTATTGGTCATTACTTAGAGAGGAGAATAAGAATAATTAGAAAAAAAGAACCCCATTTCCCAATACCCCTAGCCCTTCTGGGGATGGCCTCCATTTCACCTCTTAGTATTAGCATCAAAATGGCTTTGTCTTCCAATACTTTTTCCCTAGTTTTGTATTTTCTTTCCGCAAGCGACGCCAGTATTCGATAGTCTCTGGGTCCAGTTCTTCCAACTTCTTAGGGCGCCCTAAGTCCATATTGAGAAGCCTGAGGTGGGGAAACAGGGAGGAGGGAATTAACACCTGCGCAATTCCAGTCATTAGATACATAGCTGGAATAGTGGACTGGACTCAAGCAGAACTAAAAATAGTCTGGTTAGGAAGATAAAAAAAATCATAAAAAACAATAATATCCTTCATCCATTCAATAATGTTGACAGACTCTAACTATAGCTACCAAGAAAAATAGGTAGACATGGAATGTTTCTAATACACCAGACAGTTGAAGAAGAAAATAGGGCATTGGAAGAATATCTGAAGGACAGTGAATAAGATGCACAAAACCTAGTATACCAGAAAGGCTTAAGTACAGAAACACAAAGCTGGCATACAAGAAAAACCATATCCAGAACATAAAACAGATATGGCATGGCAAAGCATTACATGGCCAATTTATTAAAAAATAGAAGATAAAGCATGTAATAATAACAAGACCTGGCAATGGCTAAGAGCAGGACAATTGAAGAAAGAGACAGAGGGGATAATTCTGGCTTCAAAGGACCAAGCATTAAGAACAAATCCATAAAAGACAGCAACAAATACCAAAGAAACTGAAGAAACAGTGGATCACAATTTCAAAGAAGCTGAAGAAACAGTGGATCACCTAGTTAGGTGCTGCAAGAAGATCACACAGACTGACTACAAACAACAGCATGATAAAGTAGCAACAGTGGTTGCTTGGAAAATCTGTAAGAAATACCATTAGCCTAAAAGCATTAAATGGTTTGACTGTAAAATAAACAAGGTAATTGAAAATGAAGAAGCTAAAGTGCTTTGGGACTTCAGCATTCAAACAGATAGTCACCTGCCATATAACACCCCAGACTTAAAATTATAAATAAGAATGTCAATAAAGTCTGGATAGTGGTCATATCAGTACGTAGAGACAGCAGAAAAGAAGAGAAAGAACTGGAAAAGATAAAATACAAAGACTTGCAAAGAGAAATATAATAACTGGCAAAAGAAAGCAAAGGTAGTACCAATAGTAATAGAAGTGTTGGATGCAACCCCTAACCAAGTGGAACACCACTTGAACACCATCAGAATTGACAAAGTCACCATCAGTTAATTTCAGAAGTCAGTGTTACTTGGAACAGCTACATCGTGCAATGATACCTATAACACCATGAAAGAACCACATGTACCTATCCCACGTCCTTGGGAAGGCTTGAAAATGCCAAACCCTATCTAAAAATCTATCTGTGTGATGCATTATATTAATACTTGCTTTAGGATTTAACCATCTAATATTCACTTTAAGGTCATGGGTTTTCTCACAAAATTATACTTTAGTTTTAGAACAGTTTGTTGACAGTGATTGCCTTATAAAACAGATTGAAAAGCTGAAGTCTGTTCTCAAATCTTTCTGAATTACAACAAGGAACTCTGTAAAGAATATTCTGAGCTGTGCCTAGATACAGCTTTGAAAAATAGTATTTTATTTATTATTAGTATTATTATTTTATTACCTTAATGTAAAATGTAAAATAATGGAATTGATATAATAATTAAATAGCAGTATTACAAATTTAGTGCTAAATATATTTATCAAATTTCATGAGTTCTAAATTTTTATGTTTATGTAAAAGGGTAAAAAGACTTTTTATTCTATTTCTACAAAGTTCCTTTCCTGGATCACCCAGCTAAGCCATTTCACCAGCATATTTCAGAATATATTGTTTTAAAAAAGTACATTCTTTTTGCACTACTATGAATTTTCATTAATCAATCTTTATGAAAAAAGGAGTTGGCAATGTAAATATACTCCCTTCACATGCACACATATAACCACAAAGAAGAACCATTCAATATCAAAGGAATACAATCGGTGCCCAACTACTGATGCCAAAAAGGCTGAAGTTGACCATTCTGTGAAGGCCTACAAGACTTCCTAGAATTCACACCAAAAAAATGTCCTTTTCATTATATGGGATTGGAATGCTGAAGTAAGAAGTCAAAAGATTTCTGGAATAACAGGTAAGTTTGGCCTTCGAATACAAAATGAAGCAAAGCAAAGCCCGAACAGAGTTTCAAGAAAAAAATGCAGATCTTAACACTCTTTTCCAATAACACAAGAGGTGACTCTACACATGGACATCTCCAGACAGTGAAAACCGAAATCAGATTGATTATATTCTTTGCAGCCAAAGATAGTAAAGCTCTATACTGTCAGTAAAAACAAGAGCTGAAGCTGTCTGTGGCTCAGATAATGATTTTGCAAAATTCAGGCATAAATTGAAGAAAGTAGGGAAAACCACTAGACCATTCAGCTATGACCTCAGTCATAACCTTTATGAATACACAATGGAAGGATAAATAGATTTAAGGGATTAGATCTGGTAGACAGAATGCTGAGCAACTATGGAAGGAGATGCATAATATTTTCTGCAGGAAAGAAAGAAAGTGATAGGCAAGGGAAAAGGAGAAAATTATACCCAACTGTATGCAAATTTCCAGAGAATAGCAAGGAGGGATAAGAATTGTTAAATGAACAATGCAAAGAAATAGAAGAAAACAATAGACTGGGAAAGACTAGAGATTTCTTCAAGAAAATTGAAAATATCAAGGGAACATTTCATGCAAAAATTGGTATCATAAAGGAGAAAAGTAGTATGAAGCTAACAGAAGCAATGGAGATTAAGAAGAGGTGGCAAGAATACACAGAAGATCTATACAAGGAAGATCTAAATGTCCCTCATAACCATGATGCTTTGGTCTCTGATCTAGACTCAGACATCCTGGAATGTGAAGTTAAGTGGGGGTTAGGAAATATGACTAACAATAAAGCTAGCAAAGGTGATAGTATTCCAGCTGAACTATTTAAAATCTTAAAAGATAATGCTGTTAAAGTGCAGCACTCCATATCCCAACAAATTTGGAAAACTCATCAGTGACCACAGGATTGGAAAAGGTCAGTTTATATTCCAATACCAAATAAGGGCAATGCCAAAGAATGTTCAAACTACTGTACAATTCCATTCATTTCTCATGCTAGCAAGGTTATGCTCAAACTATTACAAGCTAGGCTTCAGCAATATGTGAACTGAGAACTACTAGAAGTACAAACTACATTTCAAATAGGCAGAGGAACTAGAGATCAAATTGCCAATATTTGCTGGATCTTGGAGAAAGTAGGGGAATTCCAGAAAATCATCTACTTCTGCTTCATTGACTATGCTAAACCCTTTGATTGTGTGGTTCACAACAATCTGTGGCAAATTCTAAAAGAGATGGGGTACCAGTCCACCTTACCTCTTTCCTGAGAAACCTGTATGTGGGTAAAGAAGCAACATCTCTTTCTGACAAATAGAAGGAGAAGAATGAAAGAAAAAAATATTGCTGAGAGAAATATCAATAACCTCAGATATGCAAATGATGCCACTTTAATGGCAGAAAGAAAAGAGAAACTAAAGAGCCTCTTGATAAAGGTGAAAGACAAGAATGCAAAAGCTGGCTTGAACCCTAACCCTAACCCTATTTTTTTAAAAAAAAAATAGATCTTGGCATCTGGTACCATCTCTTTCTGACAAATAGAAGGAGAAGAAATGGAAGCAGAGACAGATGTTATTTTGTTGGGCTCCAAGATCAGTGCAGACGGTGACTACAGCCATGAAATTTAAAAATTATTGCTTTTGGGGAGTAAATCTATGGAAATCCTAAACCACATATTAAAAAGCAGAGATATCATTCTACTGACAAAGGTCTATATAGTCAAAGCTATGATTTTCCCAGAAATAATATATGGCTGTGAGAGTTGGATCATAAGGAAGGCTGAGTGCCGAAGAATGCTTTTGAATTGCGGTGCTTGAAAAGACTCAAGAGTCCCTTGGACTGCAAGGATATCAAACCAGTCAATCCTAAAGGAAATCAACCCTGACTGCTCCTTGGTAAGGTGGATACTGAAGCTGAATCTCAAATACTTTGGCCACCTGATATGAAGAGACGACTCACTGGAAAAGACCATGATGCTGGGAAATATTGAAGGAAAAAGGAGACGATGACAGCAGAGGATGAGATGGTTAGATAGCATAATTGATGCAATGAACATGATTTGAGCTTTGGCAGACAGTGGAGGACAGTGAGGCCTGGTGTGCTATGGTCCAAAGGGTTGCGAAGATTTGAATATGACTTGATGATTGAGCAGTAACAACAAAATGTAAAATCTTCACACAACACAGTTTCACACAAAATTCTGTACTGAAAGAATTTCAAAAATAACATCTCAAAATATCCAGAAAATAGGTGAAAATCATTATTCTTGTTGGTTTAGGAGATGCGTTCATTATGCACATATAAATCATACATACGTAAGATCCATCACTGTGTTGCAAAGGCTTTTAACAAACAGTGTGGATTAGATTCAGCTGAGGCCATCCTTTAGTGCTGAAAGGGAAAAATGGCATTCAAGCAATAAACAATATCATTTGTTTTTGCTTTTTGAAAAAGGAAAACATTGGATCTTGAGGCTGGTGGCAACAAGATTTCCATTTTAGCACTGTTTATTGGTTGAACTCTCAGATGTCTGCTGTGAAATTCACAAGATGTAACACAAGACATGGATGTGACTTTAAGCCATTTTAAAGATCACTGAAGAGGGGAAAAATCCACACATACATAAAAAAACCCAACCAATATGCATGTAAATTAGTAAGAGAAAAGAAATGTATTGAAGGCAACGAGATAATATATTAAGGAAATATCCTATTTTGTCTGATCAAACGGATGATAAAAATAATGTAAAGTACAAGGCAAGTCTTTAATATTCTAGGATTAAATATTATGGAATATTACTAGCATAATACAATAGGATTAAATAGTGTATATGACCAAGTCAATTTTAACTCCTGGCACTGACTGGACAAGTTTCTGCTGTTTTGTTGAAAAGATTTTGGAAGTGGTTTGCCATTGCCTGCTTTCTATTGATGAGCAAGACTGACTGGTTGAGGCCACTCTGCTGGCTTTGTGACTAAGGCAACTAATGTTCTCTTGGTTTCTAGTCTGGTGCCTTAACTACTACCCAAACTGGCATTTTAAACATATGATAATTAAATTAAGAAACAAAAGCAACTTAAAAAAGTAAAGCTAAAATTAAAAATTGTTTTATTAGTGAGAAGCTAATTATCTCTGCACCATCAAAAATCACAAGGAGATGAAAATGTGGTTTTTACTACATTTAATAAGATTCTAATTTTTCCTCTTCTTCATCACTAAAGAGCATTCTTGGCATCAGAAGAGATTGTTAATATAGATTCAGAGAATCCAAGCCTTCATTAAAATGACAAAAGCAGTATTGTCCCACTGTGATGCAAGCTTTACACTTTTTATGCATGCTTGAGACATAAGCAGTTCAAATACCAAAGAGTTGTATCAGGATGGTGGAACTCTGCTTCACCATTTGTCCTTCCGCACAACTTCTCTTCAGTGATGCCTCTTTTAACATAAATATTCTCACAGGCCCTTCTAAAATAATATGCTCCATCCATCCAACCAACTGTCTATCCGTCTGTCCATCCATCAATCCGTCCATCTATCATCCATCCAATATGGTGTGTTATGTTATGATGCTATCATGATATTCTGTCAGATAGGCTTTACTTATCTATATAATCTTGACATGCAAATATATTATTCTCAATTCACCCTTTTCCCCCAGATGCTTTTAGAAAAATAATAAAAAAATAATTGTTCTGCCAAATTTAAATAATGGTTGCACTGATTATCTGGTAAATGAAAGTATTTGATTATTGCTTTTAGACTTGAAGGCAAAAGATTAAGAAAAAGTGAATAGATTCATTTTCAAAGACAATCCTACAAAATATGCTAACTAAAACTGGATTGAATAATTACAAATCATGTAGTTTTATTCAAATACGAGCTTGGAGCTCCATATGATGTATTCAATGGATCGTATGATAAGATGACTTTTGAAATAAAATTAACTTATACAATTTTAATATGGTAAGACATGATATATAGATGCAATCATTAATGTAATACTGTAAGATACCAGAACACTGAACTACTGCTGCTACTTTGTAATATTAAAACGTTGTGGAAAAAATTGCCAAGATTTAAGAGTGTTAAAAAAATTAAATAGGTTATAGCCAACTCTGAATGCCTGCAGTCATAAACACATCTACACTTAGATGGTAGGCTCACTTTTCATTAGTCCTTCTTACCCACTACATTGTGTATTCACAAATCCATTCAGGACCTTCATCTAAGAGACAAAACAATAAAGAGGGTGCAAGGTCAGTGAAAAACAAACATTTCATCTTTAAGGAACATAAACTATTTCCAGGAGTTTGGATGCAATATTATTTTATATACATTCATTGCTTGATCATCTTTCATTCTAATAGGTTTTCCTAAATTTATTGCTGGCCAAATGAAAGCTACAATTGCATAGCTAACATGCTTTAAATTAATCTAGTGCAAATAAACTGTCATTTAATCTGAAGATTTAAGATATCACAATTCAGTTCAAGCTTATGATTAGAGATATCACTGCAAACCAACCTAATTTGCAGAGAGTTCATGAAAGGATTTGACATAGAATATAATTGAAAAGCACTCAATCTTTGCAGATGCTCCATCTTTTATGATCCCATAAAAGAAGGAGAATAATGAAAGGATAGCATAGCAATCTCCAAATTATTCAATGAAGAACCTAAATTGTGTTAAACATATAGCACTCTCCCATACCCATTTCAAATAAATTTTAATTGTACAATAAACTATTACTTTTTCACTTACTTAGGCAGTGGGAGAGATTCAGTATTCTCCATATGTACAAGTAATAACTTCATCCATATATGCAAGTAATAACTTCATCCTGCAACATTACAGTAATTCCATATATGCTAACACTGTACATTGCAATTATGAAATCCTGAGATGATTCACTATTTAAAATTATGACTATTTTTCTTGATGAATTCAATTATGCAGAGTGCACCTATGCCAAACTGTTGTAAGGAAGCTAATATTGCGTTCTTGCCTAAGGATAGGCATGATGTCAACTAAGAATTATAGGCTGATTTCACTTCTTAACAATGATTATAATTTTTTTACATCAGTTCTGGATGATAGACTGAAGAAAGTGTTAAAAGACTATATAACTGAAGATCAGTGTGATTTTTTTGCCTAAAAGACAGATGAAAGATAATATGAGAGTTGTGTTAGATATTATAGAATACTTTCAACAATGTATATACAAACAGGCCTCCCTAATATTTTTGTAAGTAGAAAAAGCCTTTGATAATTTGAATTAGGATTTTATGATTAAAATGGCATGGAACATGGACTTGGGACAAAATGTCTTACAGAGTTTGAGACTGATTTATGTACCACAGAGGATGCAGATAATTGTAAATGGAGAATTGTCTAAATCTTGTGAAATTCAGAAAGGGATGTGTCAAGGATTTCCCTTATCTTCATTCTTGTTTATTTTGGTTTTGGAAGTCCTTCTCAGAGACATTAGACAAAAGGTAAAGATAAAAGGCCTCCAAGTAAGGAACCAAAACTTCAAGGTACACATCTTTGCTGATAATATGGTGTTGGATTGCAAGGTCTCATAACTGATATAGACTATATGATGGGAAAATTGAAAGAGTTTGATAAATTAACAGATTTGAAAATATTTATAGAGAAGGCAAAAATGTAGTTAAAAGCATGAATGAAAAAAACCTTTTGATTAATATAAATGGTTTCAAGATTGAAAAAAGGTCAGATATTTGGGAGTTTTGTTGACAACTATGAATTGTATCTTGTTTCAAAATAATTATGATAAGATCTGGCAGAGGATCAAATATGATACTAATAGTTGGAGTAAATTGGAATTGTCTCTGATAGGTAGAATATCTGCCATTAAAATTAAAGTTTTACCTGGAATGTTATTTCTCTTTTAGATGATACTGACTACAGTTAAGGATACTATAATGGCAAAAAGTATTTCTAAATTAATTTGTTGTTCAGTTGCTAAGTTGTGTCTGACTCTTTGCGACTCCATAGATGCAGCAGGCCAGTCATCTCTGGTCTCCATTGTCTCATGGAGTTTGCTTATAAATGTGCCCATTTTGTTGATCGGGCTATCTAACCATCTTATCTTCCACTATTCCCTTCTCCTTTTGCCTTCAGTCTTTCCCAGCATCATGGTCTTTTCCAATGATTCCTCTCTTTGCATTAGGTGGCCAAAGTAGTTGGGCTTCAACTTCAGTATTTATTATTCCAATGGAGAGTCAAGATTGATTTCCTTCAGGATTGACTGGTTTCATATCCTTGCAGTCTAAGGGACTATCAAGAGTCTTCTCCAGCACCACAGTTCCAAAGCATTCTTTAATGCTCAGACTTCTTTATGGTCCAACTCTTACAGCTATATGTTACTATTGGGAAAACCATAGTTTTGAATTTTAAATACAAATAGCTTAGTTTTAAATAAGTATTTTTTAAAATATATTTCAATAGCTGTAAGTTCCTTTTTTCCAGTTAAACTTGGGAAGTCAAGAAATTGATTAATTTGAATGATAAAACTGAAATTTTAGATTTAATATCTTTAGACTACAATATATTCCATAATTCAATCAAAAACTTCCTCTATTGGCTAACGTTGGTGTGTTTATGCAGCAGTTTGAAAATAGTTCTCTCCAGGTGAAGGATATTATTAAGTGAGGAAGGGAGAAAGCAATATAATTCTTATTACCTTTCTTTATGTTCTGATTTTTATCCATCTGCAGTCATGTTGATGAGGGCTAATATCTATATGTAAAAGGAATCCACATACTGGTAATGTACCATAGTCTGATATAACCAGCTGCAATGTCACTTACTTTGTCATTGTGATAAAGTATGTGTCAAACATCACAAGCATATCCTTTTTCCTCACTTGCAGTGCTGCAATTAGGATCCTACTGTGTCATATTCAGAGTTCAGTGACTGTTAAATGTGCTATGCCAGCATCACACTAACTACTATATCAGTCATGTTAGATGACCCTCTTGAAAATTGCTGCCAAAAGTTTGTGTCTCAGAAATCACTTTCCCAAATGCTTATGAAATGAAGAATTTCTCATTGCCTTTTCGTTACGGAGAACTGTCATTCAATGCATAGCTGTTTATATTCTAAGAGGTGCAGTTCAGAAGTTTTGTTTGGAGAAATACTACCTATCATTTGTCAACAGTTGGGTATTGTGTTCAGGCAGATGTTTACCCAAATTCTGTAAACTAAGCCTGGTGAATCACTAGAAGGAATTTGCAAAGCACTTCTATGCTAGTTGCATATCTGTAAATATAGTTGTGAAAGATATGATTACTCTAAAATTTCATGCTTTGAGAAAAATACCAATTTGGATACACTCTATAAATCTACTGGTAATGATTTTGTACAGATTAAATATTTATGTTCATTTAAAAATATAATTTTAATTTTTCCTATCCTTAGAACATATGTGTTAATTTCTATATTTCTTCCTTCTTATGTATATAACACAGGGATCCATGATTATCCCTTGTTTTCAACATTGCATAACCATTAGGAAATGGCATTTGGTGATGGAATTGTAATGTTTTTGAAAATCTAGAAAAATATGGGAAAAATTATTTATATTATGACAGATTCCATGAAATGTATTCTTATTTGCATAACACAAATACAGAGGTCTATACTGATTCACTTGGCTTTTCTAGATTTATCAGCAAATTCTTATTTTCATTACTTGATTCTTGAAAAGTTATTATTTATTTAAGTCACAATAAAAATGTGTGGCCGGTATTGAGTAGTACTGTCTGATATTCATTCAGATGTTGAAAAAAAATAAAAAAGGAAATTTTCAGCATTCAGTTTGAAAATCATGTTTGAAGCAAGATATAAAAATATGTATTCTAATGATGAATTTTCAAAAACAAGAATGGATTTAATAAAATAAATGAAAAATGACACTCCAGCATAGAAGAATATATGGAAGGTACTTTGTATTGGCGAAATTCCACTGGCTTGTTTTTTACAAGAATTTCTCTGTATGAGGGTATGTCTATAAATAGAACATAGAATAATTTTGAGTGCACAGCTGGATCCCCATCTTTATTATATTTTTAGGCCTTCTCTTTAGTAAAACTATTAAGGCAGTATACAGTAAAAATAATAAAACAGAAGACAACCAAGAGAGTACTAAAAATTCAGCAGACCATATAAAAATAATGTTAAAATGAGATCATTGAACATGCAAGGATGTTTGCTTAATTATGTTACACTGGCATTAAATAAATCTTCATCAGAGGGCATTTTATAAGGAGATTACAAAACTGAAAGGGAGTTCTCAGATATTATATACCTGAGCATTGGAGAATGACTTAAAATGATAACAACATTTTTGGTAATACATAGTAGAAGGTAATTCTTTACTGTTTTAAGCTAAATATATCAGGTTAAATATGTAAGCTCTATACTTCTGATACAACCTTGACAGAATCTATGATCTGTTCTGATCTATAACCATAACAAATATTATTAAGCTAACTTTTATTATTACATGTTGTCAATCTCATTGTTGTTGTTTGTTGCAGTATATTGGTTCAGGCTTTACAGTTTGACCAGGCCCATGGCCGGCAAATGAACTAAAGTGGAAGATAGAAGAAGAATA
>JANHZU010005650.1:69219-83057 GCA_032468055.1 Acrochordus granulatus | reverse complement strand
CTCTGGCAGAGCTCTCATCTTCTTCAGAGCACACAAGCCCCCCAACCACAGCAAGGTGGTGCCTCACTGGGGGAAAGAAAGGAATGTCCAAAGTTAAAGGCGCCTTGGGTGCAATCCCATTACATTTGGAGCACCCCTTGAAAACCAACAGAACTGACAAAATCACCATCAGTCAGTTGAAAAGGCAGCTTTTTTTGGAACAACTTATATTCTGCAACAATACTTTAACAACACCTGGTTGTCCCAGATCCTTGAAAAGGACTCAATAGGTGGAAAAATGCCAGATCCAGTCTAAACATCTGGCTGACTGCAATGAACCATAGAAAATTAAAATAATTTCACAACAGTTTTAAGAAATGAAAGTGTATGGGTTATTCCCCCTCCAACTGTACAGAAATGACCCAAATGTTATGGAATAAATATCACTACTGCCCCACTGCCAGTGGCAATTAAAACAGGATGCAAGACAATGCAAACTCAGGACTAAATGAACCTACCTGGCATAATTTTTGCAACAACCAGTAATCCAGTTTGGTGTAGTGGTTAAAAGCATTAGATTAGAAATCTGGAAACATATGATTAAAGAGAAGAATGAATTGCAGAAGAGAAGTACCACCAAAATCATCTCTTCTCACAAAAGAAAGACAATTCCATTTGTTGGAATTTGGGAGGAACTGAATTATAAGTAAAACTGGGTGTCTTATATCACCTCTGAAAACCTGCACCCACACACATACCAAAATGTATCTTGCTCTCCCAGATTTCCATAGCATGATCCTTAATATACTTTTTAGCTGTATGATGAGAAAAAGTTGAGAAGGTAATTAGTTCCATCCTGCTTTTCCTAACTTTGTACAATGTCCTTGGCAGAAGCCCAGCATCCAAGCTTCTTACCTGCAGATACAGGATATTCAAGTATCCTGTATCTGAACTTCAGCCAGGTGAAATAATGAATTCACAGAACAAAAGAGGGACTGTACTGTCAAAACAAACCTCTTTACCAGTTAATGTATTTTCTTTTCATATACATTTATCACTTTGGACAAGATTAACTGGTAAGCTTCACTTGATCATTCTTAAAAGGATTTTTTTTGGCTTTTCAAGCACTGCTCAGTTGGCACACCAGTCTGTCATGTTAATAGCTTGCAATTTACAGAACTGGAAGGATGCAGAATCTGACAGCAAGATATTTATATTTTTCTGGGTCTCAAGAGATAAGGAAAGGCAAGAGTTTTTCAAATAGTGTTTAGGAAATTAATATTTATTTTTCTTTATCAAATTTATATAGCCCCTATCTCTTTAATTTTTAAAAGGTTAAATAATATGGAGGAATAAAAAACTGAAAACAAAACTTTTTTCAATTAGTTTACATTTAGTAAGTTAAAAACACTTACAGAAAAAATATTAAGTACTGCAATGCACTCTACATGGGGCTACCCTTGAAACATATCTGGAAGCTTCAGTTGGTTCAAAATGCGACAGCCCACATGGTTTTGTGCAAGTCTAAATTTGCAAATGTGTCACTTCACTTTCAAGAGACACTTTGGTTGCCACTTTGCTTCTGTGTCCAATTCAAGGTGCTGGTTGTCACTTCTAAAGCTCTACATGACCTGGGACTTTCTTTTCCCAAATTACATCTATCTAACCTACCAGAGCTGGGAGGCAGGATATGTTACAGCTCCCCTCTCTCAAACAGGTCTATCTAGTGGGATCAAGAAAGAAGGGTCTTCTCTCTGGTGGCTCCTCCCTGTGGAACACTGTTCCTGCAGAAATAATATTGGCCTGCACTTTGACACTCTTTTAAACACCAAGGAGTGCAATGTGCAAAATATTCAGGGCAGGCAGCAGATATTCCTTCTCAGAAATGGCAATTTCAGCACGGAGCTTTACTACATTTCTAGAAAAACACCTTGGAGCCAGACTGTATTATCAGCCCCATGGTGTTGGAATCACTTGATGTTTTCCTAATCTGCTCTGGAAAAAAATTGTGCTGGATCAATCTTGTTTCCAACCATTGCACACATGCGTGCCTATTGCCACTCAGTTCTGCGTGACTTATTTTTAAATAGTTATTTGTGATTGCTGAGCTATGATCTGCATTGGTTTGAATGGCAGCATAGATATTGCAATGAATTAACGGCTTTGAGATAAAATGCATGAATGAAAGATCACTAAAGAATCAAAAGAGGTGAATGTCAAATCGTGAACATGTGATCTTGATTCCTGGAACTGTAGCAAGAAATATCTTTATATACAGTTAAAAACTGCTGGCATGGAGGGGACTCAGTAATCCAATCATAACTTTTCAGATTGAGCAAAATGTATGTGAGATTTCAGTTTGTATTAAACTGATATATTTGATGAGTGACAACCACCTGCTTGTACAATAGGCAAATAACATGGAAATCAAACTTACTTCTTAGGTTTTTACATAAAGCCAAGCTGCTACTAATCACAGTTCAAAATAATTCAGGTCAAATCTTTTGGGGACTGTTTATTCATATGTCAGGCAATAGACCTGTGCAATCACTGAGCTTCAGTGAATCAAGTTTCCTCGATCTTATGCCAAATATTTCTTTGAATGTTTCTGAACGGGAGTAAGGTTTTGTGAACTGGAAGTGGAAGTAGTGCTAACTGCATTGCAGTGGGAGAAACCAAAAAGAAGATACTAGAGTTCTTAAAGTAAAAAGCCTTGAACTGAATGTAATATTCACACATAATGCTTAGCCTGGACTTTTAAACCATGATTAAATGAAAATCCATGATAGCCTCTTTCAAAGATAATGCAAAGAAACCATATTATAGTTCAGTGCAACGCATAAACACAACCAATAAATCAGCAGAATTAATAATTTGAATACCTAATGAATCTACTATTCCATCACTCCTACAGATCTTCAAAAATAATAGTTTGTGTCTTTTTGTACATCTCTTATGGATGTGCAAAATCAGTTGAGAAATTCCCTAATTTTCAAAGGGAATTTTCAAATATTTTAGACCTTATCTCTTCTTATAGCACGGAAAGTAAAATCCATATACAAAATATTAATTGTGTTGTCTCCTTCTAGAGTCATAGAGGGGAATTGTTAGTTGACATATATTTCTGATTTTGAAAGGCAAAATATATGTTTTGTGTTTATTTATGGAATGGAGAACTTTTGTGAATCCATGTACCATATTTGCATGGAGAACTGAATCAGGAATTTTGTTTATAAAATATAATTTTGCCACTGATGTAATAGTACATGTCAGTGAAAGAGAGACAGACAGAGATTTGCAGAACATTACTTTTTTTTAATTTGAAGCAAAAATAAACAAATAATATACAATGAAAAATGAAATAAAACCCAACATAGGTATTCTTCACAATATAACAAGAAGAGTTCTTTGATTAAAGGTTAAAAAAATAATATCAGTTTCTTTCTTATATCATGTAAACCTGAAAATAATACATGTTTTTTCTTGTAGGCATTATGTCCAATGCCATACCCAAAATCAGATGATATTTATTACAGCCATGTAATATCTATGAAGAAGATATATAGTAAAGAGGTCCTGCTTTAGATTTTTTTCACAAAATCAGATTTGTGTTCTGATTTTTCCATTGAAATAAAATGTAACTTAATGTAGAACTTAGCAAACTCCTCGTTATCTTTGTTTAAATAATAATGAGGCTGCTTTGTTCAAAACCCAACTAGATATATTTTGTAATTTGCATGCATTTATTTTCTATTTTTTTTAAAAAAGAAATGTATTCTTATTAGTATTGAGTTCAAAAAGAAATATCTACTAACTTATTGGCCTCTAATTTTTTTGGGTTAAACAACTAACTGGTTTCTTTTGGAAATGTAAATGCCAATATTAATATCAATATTCAGTGCAACAAAATGACATACAGTTCAAAAGAAAAAGACATGCACTAAATTTATGAATAATCTCTATAAAAGGTATTTGAAATACTTATTATGAAAAAAGGGACTACTTAACTGGATGGCATTTCCTGGACAGAAAACTCTACACATTTAACATCAAAATAAAAGACTCTTTAGAATAAATTATGTCACTTCTTTCTCCACTGTGTGCACTGAATTCACTCCATACCCTCTGCTACTATCACAAATACTAATCCTCTCATTACTATTCTAACTTGCTTTCTCTAACCTTTCAATGAGGAAAAAAAACTCTTTCTAGATCAGTAGAAAAACAGTACAGGGTAGATATATTGCAATTATTTGTTTTGCACAGTTCTTTATAGAAATGTTTTTTATGGATGTAGCAGAATATCATAAAGGCTACCATATTGGTAATTGTTTAGAAAGCTTTCTGCTTGGGTACAAGAAGTATAGAGCCCACCAGGATATAGGATATGCAACAAAATCACTCTCTATCAGTGAGAGAACCTTCTCTTGCTCCTGTTTCCTCTATTTGATATAAAGTAGAAAGTAAGATGAAAATATTATACAACTGTTTCAACCAAATCCCCAGAATTACATACACTTTTTTTAAGGATAGAGTCATGTAGTTATAGCTTATTTTCATGTGGATGTTGCTAAAGAGATGGAATTTGCTCTTACACCCGTTATACAGAGTCAACATCACATATCTTTCACAATTTAATCTGTTATTATTAAATCTTTCAATCTATTTACATACAATATGCAATTCTAATTAAATAAAAACTCATTGTGAGAAAAAAATAAGCAGTACAGTTTGAAAGCATTTATGAAAGGAAGCTAAATTAAAATCTTATGGTTAGATTTTAATGGTTAGGCCATTTAAATTCTGTGGGATTTGAATGGCTTTTAAGTTACCTCCTAATGCAGTGTTACTCAATCTCAGCAACTTTAAGATGCATGGACTTCATCTCCCAGAATCCCTAGGCAACATGCATCCAAGCATCTTAAAGTTGCTGAGGTTGAGAAACAAAGTCCCAAAGTAACCAGAATAGCTTTCAGCCCCTTTTCTTTAGCTCCCTAGTAATAAAGGACTTACTTAGCAATTAACTAATACATTAAGAGGAAACATTGTCATAATATTCTTATGCAACTAACAGAAAATCAAAGACATGTTATTTTTCAGTTACTTTATTACATAATCACTATCCTGAAAGCAAAGTGTTTTTTAAGAGATTTTTAATTGGATTCCTCATCAAATATTCTTTAAAAACTAACTTTCATTAATACAATCATCAGAACCTCCTAATGATCAAAAGAAGGCTCAATGGCTATAGTGATAGAGAAACTTACTTGTAATATAGAATGCATGACTAAAAGATGTTTTACCAGGTTCAAATAAATGTTGTTGTTTTTGTGCATGTGCTTGTTTAAAAAATATTTTTTTCAGAGATTTCCATTATGGACACTGCATTTTCTCTATGGGGAAATTAACAGGATTAATTGTATTTTGCCTCCTAAAACAAAGAGGGAATAGAACACACATTTCTATATATAATATCATTTGCCTTGGCTATGAGTTGTACTCTCTTGTGTTCATTTAAATGCATGAATTTTAATCATAACCAGTTTTTACTTATCCATTCCTTCAATTTAGACTTTTCCATCCTGTGTCTTCCAGATGTGTTATAATTCCCAAAATACCAAGCTTGTTATGAGAAAAGGCTCTATGTACTAAAAATAAATATTGTGCCACTTTTATCCACACAGATGCCATTCTTATTCAATTTGTAAGGAAAGAAATGTCTTCTGAAATTGTCTTCAAAGAAGAATTTGGATGAAATTTTCATGATGTTCTTCTTAGTTATGGGATAACTAAAATTTGCATGTGAGATTTTTTTTTCTTTCATTGATCTAAAACACTGTATAAATAACAATCCTTTCCCTGCGCTTCTCCTCAGGAAGAACAAAGCCCTGTAATTAAAAAAGAAAAAGAGCTGAAACAAAGAATAACTAAACATATAGAATAGCCCTAAACCAACAGAATAACATTGCCTGCATTAAAGCTTGTTCCAAAGAAACAAGTAGCCCAAGTATTTCAGATACAGATATAGCATTGGCCAAGCATAATTAGGAGAACAAGGAATTTGACTCGGTATAGCAACTCTCAGTAAATTTGCAAAACAACAGTATAAAATAGTAACATAAGCAAATAACAATTTAGGTATACAGCAGTAGGTATGCACCCAGTGGAAAGGCATATTGTAAGTATAGAATTAAAATAAGTATATATGGACATTAGTCATTAGACAAGTCTTCGGAGATTATAGAGCCTAGAAACTTGAAAGATTGTACTGCTGATACTGTGTTGCTGAGTATGGGAAGGGGGGATAAAATTGTAGAACTTCTACTAAAATCCATTATCATTTCCACAGATTTGAGTATATTCAACTATAAGTTGTTCTGTCTGCACCACAGGGCCAGCTGCTCAACTTCCCATCCGTATGCAGACTCATTTCCATTTCTAATGAGTCCAATGATTGTTGTGTCATCTGCAAACTTCACAATTTTAGTCACAATTTTAGTCCAAAAAGAGGGGTCCAAAAGGCAGTTATTGTTGTAGACAGAAAAAACTAATAGAGAGAGCACACATCCTTAGGAGCACCAGTACTAATTGTCTGAGTACTGGGTGTAATTTTCCTTAGTCTCACCTGTTGCTTCCTTAGCTTCATCTGTTGCTTCCTATCTGTCAGCTTGAATTTCACAGTATTGACAGAATCTCCAATTTCAGTTAAATCAAAACATTTCTACCAGACCATCAGTGAAGGGAATGAATTGAACCAGTCAATACTTGTTAAAGAAGAAACATTGCAATTCAGGGCATAGCTTTGGGATAACCCAAGGAAATATAACAAGAACACAGCTTGGCCAAAGAAGGTGGATAAGAATTAAAAAGAAGCTGAAATGAAAGAACCAATAACATCAAAAATGGGGGAGAAAGGGCAAAGAAGATCAAAAATTGGTCAGCACCAAGTGAAGCTGAACTACATAGTTTTTGATTGAAATATCTGATTGGTTTACATCCACTCATTGCCAAGCAATTTAACAAGAAACTGCAAGGAAGTGAAACTGAAGATGGCTAACATCTGGCAAATCCTACCTGATACTGAAAGATCCAATAAAAGGGACAACACCAGGCAACTACAGGCCAATTACCTGCTTACCAACAACTTTCTAATTGTTAACTGGTATAGTTAGCTGATGCATATAGCTGATGCAGTCCAACAGCATCTAGTTAAAAACAAGTACTTTCCACCTGTTAGAAAGGACACCACTCAGTCAATACAGGAACACAATTGACAAGATGATTCTGGAAAACTGCAAGAGAAGGAAGACCAACCTGAATGTAGCATGGATGTATTACAAGAAGGCATTTGAGTCCCTGCCACATAATTGGATAATCAAATGCCTAAAATAACAGGAGTCAGTAGAAACATCAGAAGCTTTGTGCAAATTTGTGTACAATCAGTGACACAATGGAAGACATGGTTGTTAATATGGTTATAGACTATGAGAGGTTCATATTAAGGAGGAATCTGTCAAGGTGATTCACTATCACCACTGCTCTGTGTCATCTCACTGATTCTTGTGTCAACCATACTGAACAAGTCAGGCCATGGCTATCAACCATCAAAAACATTTGCCAGGCTATCTCATCTCCTTTATATGAATGATCTGAAGTTATAAGGAAAAACACTATCTGAAATAGAATTGCTGCTCAACACTGTCCATATGTCCAGCCAAGACACTGTACTGGACAAATTTGCCATCCTCAACATCAAAAGAGAAAAAATGGTGAAAACTGAAGGAATCAAGATGCCCTACAGAAATAACATAAAGAGTCTGGATGAAGACAATTCCTACAAATACCTGGACATCTTTCAGGCTGACAACATCAAGCACACTGAACAAAGAAGAAGGTTAGATGTGCACACAATGTAAGAGTGAAGATCTTAAAGTGCAAACTCAGTAGAGGAATAGTATTAAGGCAATTAACACCTGTGCAATTTGAGTCATTACATATACATCTGGAATAGTGGACTAGACTCAAGCAGAACTAAAGGCCCTGGATAGGAAGACCAGAAAAATAATGACAATATATCCATGCAGCAATATTGACAGACCCTATCTACCAAGGAAAATATGTGGGTGTGGAGTGTTGCAAGTATATCAGACAGTTGAAGAGGAAAAAGGGCATTGGAAGAATACCTGAAGGACAGTAAGTAGATTCAGTAACGCTAATATACCAGGAAAGCTTACTGAGTACTGGAGAGACAAAACTGGCATACAAGAAAGACCAGATGAAGAATAGAAAAGAGACATGGCAAGGCAAAGCATTACATGGCTGGTATATTAAAAAGTAGAACACAAAGCAAATAATAACCTGGCAATGGCTAAGAGCAGTAAAATTGAAGAAAGAGACAAAAGGGCTAATTCTGGCTGCCCAAGACCAAGCATTAAGAACAAATGAATACAAGACTAGAATTGAGAAAACAACAACAGACAGTGAATGTCACCTCTACAAAGAAGCTGAAGAAACAGTAGACCACCGAGCTAGTCTTTTGGAAGAAGATTACATAGACTAACAAACAAAATGCATGATAATGTAGCAACAATGGTGCACTGGAAGATCTGCAAGAAAGACTATTGGACTGCAAGCAAGAACTGGTGAGACCATAAAATAGAGAAAGTAATAGAAAATGAAGAAACTAAATTGCTTTGGGACTTCAGAATGCAAACAGATAGGCACCTGCCACATAGCATTTAACAACTGTCAATAAGAAAGACAAATAAGTCTGGATAGTGGACTTGGCAGTACCTGGAGAAGCAAAATAGAAGAGAAAGAACTGGAGAAAATCACAAAATATAAACACCTGCAAATAAAAATAGAACGACTGTGGCAAAAGAAAGTAAAGCTGGCATCAATGGTAATAGGGACTTTGGATGCAATCCCAAAACAATTGGACCACCACTTGAACATCATCGGCACTGACAAATTCACCATCAGCCAATTGCAAAAGGCAGCATTACTCAGCAGAGCTTACATCCTTCAAAGATACCTTTAACAACATCAAAGCACAGCATCTGCCTATCTTCGGTCCTTGGGAAGGATTCCATAAGTGGACAAAAATGCCAAATCCAGTCTAAACAACTGGCTGACTGAGTGACAAACACAACAAATACAATTAGCTTTGTGCAAAAGTATAAACTGACAACAAGCTAGTATCACAATAAATCACCAGGGGTGAATTTTAAACTTGATATTGTGTTTACTTAGAGTTATTAATTATTTGATTTGAAATCATTATTATTATATTTTTTCCATTTAAAAAAAATGGTTATCTCAAGTCAGTGAGGACACATAATGCCTCCTTTTTCCCTACAATTCTGTGAAATGGGTTGGGCTGAGAGAGAGGGGATAGCCCAAAATCACTCTGCTGGCTTTTCATGTCTAAGAGAGCCTTAAAACTCAGTCTCCTGGTTTCTAGGCCAGCATCTGAACTACTACACTACTGGTTCTTAAATGTTTATGGAGGAGGAGAAAAGGAAATTACTACATAGATGCCATCAAATGCTATATCCATTCACCCTAACAATTCTACCATTGCTCTGTGAGTCTTTAGTGAAGGATTTTTATTATGATTATTATTAAGAATGTGTTGTAGTTTTTGGATGGCTCTGGTAGAGCAGCAACATAAAATCCAGAATGACATTGATCAGTTGTTTGAGATTCTCTGCTTCCTCTCTGAAGCAGTCGCTTTTTGGTCTCCATAGGCTTAGATGAGAATCACACATAACACCATTGTACTTGTTCAGAAGAAGCATAAGAAATGGCCTTGTACTGAATCAGATCAGTGGTCTGTTTAATAGTATATGGACTGCACTGATAGCCAGCAGCCCTCCAAGTTTTCAGTCAAAAGCGGTTTCTAGCCTTACTAAAAGCTATTAGAGGTTGAAACTAGAACTTTCTACAAGCAAAGCATCTGCTCAGCAAATGAGTTATAGCTTATCCACACAGATATGAATGCAAAAGCTGACTTCTATGCCGTTATAGTTCTTAGCTGGTTTAAGGTTATCAGGTATAATGTCTAGCTAAATAAATGTACATGAGGCCTCAAACAAAATAGATGATCATGACTGTTAAATACCAATTGCAGTTATTAACCTTGCAACATACATTACATGGTCCACACCTCATTCACATTTATGCATAGCATACAGTACATTAGGTATCTTTGTGAGCCTTCTGCAAACATCTGCATCCTTAATCTGGCATCTGCAGGTGCAGGCCTGCCTTCATTTGCTAAAGAAAAAGAGCAGTTGGCCCATTAACAATAATGACACATTGATTAACAATGCAGCATAAGGCTGAAAATCCATCCTCTGGCCTGTTGTGATCTTGTCTTGCGAAAGGTTGCACGTGTTCTGACTTGCTGGCAGTAACAGACATTTTCTGCTCTTCATTCCAACATTGTTACTGCAAGCCAGCCTTACCGATACGTAAGTCCTGCTGAGTTCAAAGGGACTTGCTCCAAATAACTATGCATATGGAAACAGACTTAAAATGCTGTAGAACATGCAAACACAATCCAAAATCTTAAGGAAAAATTCCAAACCTTTGGTGTGGTCCTCCAACCTTCCTGAGCTGTCTTGAATTATGATTTTGAATGTGTTTAAAAATTATTAAAAACCTAGAGACTAAAGAATTATATAGGAAGTAAAAATACAGTTAATAATGTTAAAGTTTTAACCTAAAGTTTAAAGTTATATTAAATCACATACTGTTTGGTCTGGACTCAATCATTCCATTGTTCTTCTTTTACTCACTTTGGGGATATGGGAAAGACAGGACAACCACAATAATGATTGGGAAGGAAAATATTAATTTAAATTTATAGCCAGCATATTTTAATGAAATGTCTTTCTCTGGCAACCATTACATGTTTAAAAGGTTCGTTCTCAAAGTTCACACAAGGATATTCCACAAAATATATTCATGGATACATCCCATTTACTGTAGTCCAAGGAGCCTATGGTTTATAGAACTGTGAAAAAGTATTTGCCACTTTTGAATTGACCAAAGATGCATGGACACAGTTACTTTTCCCGCTGGGTAAAAGGTAAAGGAGACCCTGCCAGTCGTGACCGACTCTAGGGTGCAGTGCTCATCCCCATTTCTCAGCCGAAGAGCAGTGTTCATCCTGGGACGGCTCCGTGATCATGTGGCCGGCATGACTGGATGCCTAAGGCGCACAGACACTGCTACCTTCCTGCCGGAAGGGGCGGTACCTATCTATCTACTCGCGCTCGCGTGCTTTTGAACTGCTAGGTGGGCAGATGCTGGGGCGGAAGCAGGCGCTCCCTCTGCTGCATGGCAACACTGGGTTGCGATCCCAGGCCGTCGACCTTCCAGCCGGCAAGCCGAGCTCTTAACCAATTGCGCCACCACGCTTGGTAGGCAGTACCTATTTATCTACTTGCATTTTCATGCTTTTGAACTGCTAGGTTGGCAGAAGCTGAGACAGAACAATGGCAGCTCACCCTGCTGCATGGCAACACTGTATCTTGAAGTCGGGCTACTGACTTTCCAGCAGACAAGCTGAGCATCTTAACCACTTGCACCACCATGCTTCTCGTATTCATGAAGACCTGTGGAAAACTGGTGCTGACCCATCTTTGCTTATCAATGCTGAAAATATGTAACTGCATTATATCCTGCAACATCTAGACTGCCCAAGGATCTACGTTTGTGGACGTAGCACAAACATAGCATTTAACACCATAATCTTGGAATCCTTTATCACAAACTGACCCAGCTCACTGTTCTACCTATATCTGTAAGAGGGCAGCTTTCTGACAGATAGGAAGCAACAAGTAAGGCTAGGGAAAATTACATCCAGTACTTGAACAATCAGCACTAGTTCTCCTCAGGAATGTGTGTTCTTTCTCCACTACTTTTCTCCTCTACACCAATGACTGCATCTCTAATGACAGATGACACAACAATCTATAGTTTGTAGATGACACAACAATCACTGGACTCATTAAAGGTTGTGACGAATTTGCATACAGATGGGAAGTTGAGCAGATGCCCTTGTGGAGCAGTCAAAACAACTTAGAATTGAATACACTCAAAACTGTAGAAATGACAGTAGATTTTAGAAAGAGATCTACCATTTTATCTCCCTTACTGTACTCAGCAACACAATGTCAGTAGTACAGTCCTTCAAGTTTCTAGGCTCTATAATCTCCCAAGACTAAAAATGGGCAGCTAACTTCAGCACCATTATTAAGGGGGCACATCAGAAGATGTACCTCCTACATCAGCTCAAGAAGTTCACCCTGCCTCAAAAGCTGCTGATACAGTTCTACAAAGGAATTATTGAGTTTCTCCTTTGTATTTTTATTATTGTCTGGTTAGCTGCAGCAACCCTAAAGGACAGGTACAGACTCCAATGTATGTAGTCAAGATTGCAGAAAGAATAGCTGCAACTAACCTGCCTTCCATAAAAGATCTCATGTACTGAGATCTTTTATTTTAGAGGGTCAAGAAAAGGGCAGAGAAGATATCTGCAGATACCTCTCACCCTGGATACAACTTGTTTGAACCTCTTCCCTCTGGTAGGTACTACAAGATACTGCATACCAAAGCTACTAGACACAAGAACAACTTTTTCCCCTGTGCCATCATTCAAATGAATACTTGACTAATACTATATGATTGTGCTACATGATAGATAGAACAGAAGGTAGAGAATTCTAATTAACCCAGAAGTTTTGTCTAATGTGTATACATACCTATTAATTCTACACTTTGTAATACTTCTTTTCTACTGACTGCACACTTATCAAATAACTAACATTTTTATATATTATCTTATACTGTTGTTTATTGATGTTGCAAGAATACTGAGAGCTGCTGTACCAGAGTCAAATTACTTACATGTTTAACTATGCTTGGTCAATAAAGTATCTGAGTATCTGAATACATAGCCTGATTTTTTTCTTGAAGAATTCTGTTATAAAACAGAACTCATGCATCTGTCAGCAAGTCATCTCCTCTCTAGAAACAAAGCATGTCCAAGCCATGACCTAGAACCACTACGGTTGGCTGTTGGTATTAAGTTCTTAAAGTGGAATGCAGTGTTTGGTTTCTCCAAACAGAAGATGAAAAAAGAGTGAATGCTTTTCAAAGAATTGTGGTGAAGACTAACCAAAATCCATTACAAAACATCATGCTTACTTTCTGATTTTCTGACATTTAAATAGAATTAGTAAAGGTAAAGGATTCCCCTGCTAGTCGTTGCTGATCTTAGGGGGCAGTGCAATTCCCAGCTAAGGGAGCTAGTTTTTGTCTGAAGATGCTTCTGTGGTCATGTGGCCAGCATAACAATATGCCACAGAGCTCAGAAGAGTTGCTTTTTCCACCAAAGTGATACCTATTTATCTACTTGCAATTTTACAAGGCAGGCAGGAGGTGGAGCAAGTAACTGCAGCTCAAGGTGGTGCTTAGGTCTGGAACTCGAGCTGCCCATCTTCCAGCCAACAAGCCCAACATCTTAACCACTTGGCCACCATGCCCTCTTAACTAGGATTACCCTTCCTTAAATTGGTGGTCTGATTTGGATTAAATTACCATACATAGGTAGGAGATAAAGCCTCAACTATTTTTGTTTTAAAAATTAATTGTTCCTGCATGGATATGGATTTTTTTATTCTTTTAAACCACAAGAAACATTAAAGCCAGTTGAAGTTTGTCTTGAGAAAAATCTTGTCCGACATGAGGAAAATAATTAAAAAGAAAAGAGAAAACTAAGTGGGTGAAAGAAAATATTAGCTTTCTACCTTCCTACATGTGTGGAAATTTGACCCTTTAAAAACCTT
>JANHZU010005650.1:28826-41147 GCA_032468055.1 Acrochordus granulatus | reverse complement strand
CTGGTTGGTGTCTTCATCCCACTGGCCTCAGTAGAGGGGCTTTCCATATGCAGATTGGATTAAAGTATTTAGTCTACCTGACCAAATATATAATATTAAATCAGATAATGATATGTAATATGGAGGAGACATGATGGTTCCAATTATTTTCCATGTTGTTTATCCAAGCAAAGCTGTAGAGGACCCAAAATTGGGAGGTATACTAACACCCAGGATGATAGATAGAACAAGACTGAAGTATAATCTGGACAGTATGGAAAACCAGTCTCAGAGAACAAGATGTCATTTAAAAGAGAGAAATATAAGGTGTTACATTTATAGAAAAATATGCAACAAGCATACAAGATGGGGAATTTGTGGCTTGCAAATTCTATATCTGAGGAATAGCAGGTTGTGGCTATTGACAATAAGCAGAATGTGAGTCAACTGCTAGAAGAACTATTGCAGTTCTGACCTGTGTATGAAGAAGCTTTGTATCAAAGATGCAGGAATTAATTACTCCTTTCTACTTAACAATGACCATGCATGATTCTGGACACCTTATTTCCCAAAGGATATTAGTGTCCTGTTTCAGGCTTCAAACTTAAACACACACAACTGCTAGGTGAAAATAGCAATTTACTCAAGATGGAGCAGGTAACAGCAGAGGAGGAAAATACTGTAAATCAACAGTCTCTTGGAAAGAAAGCTTGCTTGAATGATTTTGCTTTCAAGAGAAGCACACAAAAGAGTAGTCAAAAATCTATTCTGAAACTCAGAGGACGAAGTCAGGTTTGTCAGCCAGTCCAAGATCAGAGTTTCCAGAGCAGGAAATCATGCAGCTGTTTCTAACGAAGATCAGGGCTTCCTCTTAAATCAGGCTGCAGCCAGTTATCTTCAATTAAGAAAGAGTTACTTGGTAAGGAGCCTTGTTGATTGCCTTTGTTCTGCATTCCACTCAACTCAACTCACTGAGTCCCAGGACTTGGGGGGTTTGCCTCATAATCTGACTGCTACACCTGTTCTGATGGTGCCTGTGTTGATCAGTCCCAGGTGATTCCTTGATTTTCCTGAGATCAATATTCCACAAGCTTAGATGGAGCAGTTTCTTGTGAGCCAGAGTCTAAGTGTCAGTCCTGGGCCATGATAATTGGCATGTAAACCAATTTTGGAAACCAAAGACAGACAAGCTCATATTATTTTTATTATAGAGTTTATAGTAACAGAATGTTGCAAGTATGAATGCACTACTGCACTCTTTCCCTTTCTTTCCTAAAAACTAAGGAGGATCATGTCTGAGACACTTTCTCAAATTACATTTCTCTCCAGGCTCATTATTGTCTTGGTTATAGTTTGCTGCTTTTCATGGTAATTCCTTCTGCCCATAACATCAGTTGTGGGAGAAAACAAACATGATACGGGGACTGAAGGACATCCAAACGAGGACAGCATGTGAAGAAAGTTGGATTGTTCAATCTGAAGAAGAGTTAAGGGAAACTTGATAGCTGTGATCAAGTACTTAAACTATTGGGAAGATAGTTCTCAACTATTTTCCATGGCCACAGAAACTAGATCTAGAATTTATTTATTTATTTTTACTTGAATGCTACCCAACTCTAGTTAACTCTGAGTTGTGGATTGTGAGAAACATTGTGAAAAATAAACTATACTAGCTCTTTACTGGCAGCATTCTATTATCCAAGATCAATACCAAATTGCTATGTCCCATGGCATTATCCTTCTTGTTTAATAGAAACAGTTTTCATCTGTTTTCAACTGAGGTCAAAAGAGCAAAACTTTCATTTTGCCATTTACAATCTTGGAGACCCACATGACTTGGAGAACAGCAATTTTCATGTACAACCTTATCAACAAATTCAGTTTTAAATTTTCTATATTTTTTCTCCCGATTAAAAACTGCCTTGCTTGGCTTTATTTTTACATATACAGTATAACCAAAGTTGCCCCATAACATGAGCCAGTACAGATCAAGCACAACAGTCAAATTTGTTCTTTCTAAAATATGATTTGTTGCCTTGAAATGGTGCTTTCATCCATGACTACAGTGCCACTGGTACAGAGGTAGGTAAAAATTATAATACCATGTGATCAGTGGAAAAAACTATTTTGCTTGAATACTGTGATTGTAGATTTTGGTCTACTTGTGTCTCGAAGAAATATTTTATATTTTAGCTTAGAAAGTTAAATTCTGCCTTTAAATGAAGACTTGAGACCTCAGTGAGTTCCAACTAGATTATAATTGGTTCTTAGGGTCAAATAACTAATAGATACATACTTTACCAACTAAAGCAATTTTACTGTTAGTGCTGTAATCCAGACATAGACTAGAGAGTGATATTTTTCCTGCCTGCCACATCATCATCTACTAAATAAGTAGATGGATTACTTTTCTAAGAACTAAAAGATGTATATAATAGTCAGGAATACTATTTTATTTTCAGGTTCCAACTTGTAAGTCATAGAAAGAATGTGACACATAAATATTTTTGCTCTGACCTATCCTCCCAAGGAAGGCTGTGAAGGTTGAATATATAAAATGCAAATTGTAACCTATCAGATAAAGCAGAACAACATTCCTGAAGATAATTGCACAAAAATGTATCAAACACCTCAAAAGTCACATTTTAAAAAATGAGCATGGCTCTTTCCCTCCTAATCTCATTCATCTTCATCCAGAAGTTTATAAAAGACTAAAAACTTATGCTGTGGGAAAAGGTAACAAGGAAGGGGGCAAGTAAGATTGGAGCTTGTGCTTTTTTATCTATCTGGTTCTTAAACAATCATAAGTTGATGATATTCCCTTTCAAACTTGCCTAAATAAGTGTTATTCACTGTTTTTAATAGTAAAGACATTCTGTATTATAGACACCAAAAAGCCAAGCACTGAGAATGTAAATTTATTTTCATGAGCTTTCAGATTTGTGCTTGGATCCATCATCAGAGGATAAGAATGTGAAAGCCATGTTACAATCATGAGTCATTTATACATCTATTGAGAATGTTCCCCCATCCCTTAATGATAGTTAAATGCTGGTAATGATCTGCATATTCAGTTGTTAATGATCCTAGCTGGGGGTAATAAAGTCCTCCTGTGAGTCCTTTAATGCTAACATCTATTTCCCCACCCATCTTTATCTGCGGTTATGTCACCTCAGCCTTTGTAGCAGTCTATTATTAATTTTGGAATTTTTATCATTCTTCTCTAAAAACAAATCTTCTTCTCCTCCTCCTCCTGCTCCTCGTCCCCTACTGCTACCCCTATCCCTACCCCTACCCCTCTTTCATATAATTCAAAGTAGCTAACATGCCTAATATTCTTGCCTCCTGTTTTCCCACAACAACAACCAGCTGGTGTTCATGCCTAAGGTAGGCTTAGAATTTACAGTCTCCTGGTTTCTAGGAGCATCTTAATTACTACACCACATTGACTTTCTGTCTTGGACCATAAAAGAATGATTCAATTTATGGATGTCCTACCATTCAGAAAAATTATGAAAACTACTTTCAAAACATGTTTGTAAGCTTCTGTAATCCTTTGAACTGGATATATTTTATGTTTCCTTATTTTTCATAATCAGGTTAAAAGATAAAAAGATCATATTTTTGGTACTGCATATCATCAAGATTTTGTTGTTTCAAGTTTTCTTTTGCCATCAGACACAGTATCCTAAAAATATGAGAATGACTGTACAAATCATTTGGGAAGTTAAGGTAAGGTTTATATTTACCATCCACAAAAATATGTTATTTTATTTTCCTTCAAGTATCCATTTTTATACCATGGTATTCTGAGATTCATAACTCATGTGTCATTCAGAATCTTAATATTTGAAGGCTTTGGCAATGCATTTTATGCAGTAAGGGATATGTGTACAATATGTGTCCTCAAAAAGAACTAGAGACAAATAATTTTGACAGTTTTGGTGTTTTTTGAGTCTTGGTGACTCCTGAACAATTGCAGCCTTTCCCGATGAAACAAGAATTGCCCCCTTTTAGAGTCATCAAATGAAATTAGGTAACAATCTAAAACATTCAGCAATGTACAGATACCTTCACTGCATCTGTAGATGATCCTGTGCATAGTTAATATTACCAGTGGCCAGAAAATTAAACCAGGTAGCATTTGTCCCATGAAATATTTTCACACATTTCAACTAAACTCCCCAAGTTCCAATAAATGTTGATAAAGCCATAATGGTATATCCATGTGCTTAGTGTAACCATATGCATTCTTCCCTACTTTATATCTGCATGCTGTGGATATGCAAGTGAATAGACTTACGAGTGCATGCACACATTTTTATTTTTAATTTTTTAATTAAATTTTTAATGCAGTTTTCTTGGCAAGATTTCAGAAGTGGTTTGCCATTGCCTGCTTATTAGGGTTGAGAGAGAGTGACGATTCCAAATGACCCAGCTGGCTTTAGGCCTAACACAGGACTGAAACTTAAGTCTGACAATGTTAGCCCAATGCTTTAATCACAACATCAAACTGGCTCTTCATGAACACATATACAAACACCAAAAATGAAGCTTGTGATTTCCTAAAGAAACTTTATTCAATTGGAATAATTTCAATTTATGGAAGTACAGTTCCCCAAATATCAGCCAAACTGGAAGGTATTGTCCTATCACATCTGAAAGGTAAAATATATTGTAATGCAACTGAGTTTTTTAATCTAAATAATATTTATAAAGTCTTGGTGAATGGATAATTTTGTTGAAAAATTCCACTCATATTCAATTTTGCTTAAATTGTGCAGTGTTATCCTTCTATTCAATTATATCTTTTCCAGCAGTCAGAATTCTCTTTTTGTGTATGACAGCATACACAAACTAAGAAGTTTGTCCAGGATGACTGCAAGCCTCCTGATTAATTACAGGAATACTACAGCATAATGCAGACAAGGATGCTGATTCAAAACATTTTAGTAAGAAATTTTTCAAGAAAATATTATTCGTTCCTAAATACCATCCACATAGTTATTTGTAATATAATTATTACATAGTCAGAAAGAATGCAAAACTCCACAACATTCTAAATATTAATATAGCATGAACATTCGATTTTTTTTCTTTCACTATTTCCAAAAAGAGGTAGAGGAACACTCAGATGTTAAATGGCATTCCTCTCCACTTCTCATCAGAATCCTGATCCGTATTGGCTTTACCTATTAAATTAGTACAGTCTACAAGATCAAGCACACCTCACAGAACAGCAATTGTTCTTTTTTCATTATTTTCATGTTAATTTGTGCAGCCAGGCAAAGAATTATTTATCCATTGGATGAGCTTAGAAATTAAAGGGATAAGTACTTTATTAGGCTGCAGTAGAGGTACATAGTCAAGAAGTGGGAATGGCTGATATGCAAGTAAATCAGTAAATTTTGGGTCAGTATATATTTCCATCTTTGTCAAAGGACCCTTGAAAAAATAAAGCACAGAAATCTAACAGAACTCTAGGAACAAGCCTACAGATGTTAAATCTTTCCCTGAATTTTCTTAATCCATTTACATTAATTAAATACAGTTCAAACCAGGTAGAAGAACTTTAATGGCTCAAGACAGCTTGGATCCATTATTCATTACCAAAGTTTCAGAAGGTAAAACGATTGCAAAGGTATCCTGTCTGTCAGTTTTTCTGCTATTATGTTACTTTCTCTGATAAGGAATTTACTAGCATGAACCAATTTCATAGCATCTCAAACCTGAGTAAGCCAAAACTCTGTTATGAAATGGAACCAATTCACATGGGTGACCTCATGAAATCTATATCACAGAGTGCCTCAAGCAGATTTCAGAAAGGCATCAGAACAAGAAGCATCAGGTGGCTTATGAAAATATAATGTTTTTGCTGTATCAGTCCATATAACCATTAGTCTAAGACAGTGTTTTTCTACCTTGGCAACTTTAGAATAAACTTCAACTCCCAGAATTCCCCAGCCAACCATGCTTACATTTGCATAGGTTGAGAAACACTAAAACACCCACCCAGAAGCATCTAAGGCAAAATTAGGGAATCTATGACTCTCCAGATTTTGCTTGGCTGTGATTACTATCAATCCCTATCAGTGTGGTAACAGCCATGGAAGGTGGGGGCCATAATCCACTGTTTAGAGAGCCATTCATAGTCACACTACAGAAATCTACCATAGCAACATGAGGATGCTCTTTCTTGACACTTATTTATCATTGTAATATATGTTACCTTTGCTCACTACATTACATTTATCTATCAGAGACATTTACCTGTCATGTGCTTCAGAGAAAGGACCACATATTACAAGGAAAGTCCAGTTAATTGTCCTAGCAATACCCATATATGCCAACATCTTGCTTTATCAATTTAGAGGAAGATGAGGTCTTACCCTTTTGAGGAATCTCAGCACATCACCATATAACTTTGTAAGACCTTTTCAAAAGTCAGGAGGTCAAGCTGCAATATGCAAGGTCTCAAATAATACCTACTTTACAAACAGCTTGTCCCTTCCTTCTCCTCATATAAACCAATTTGAAGCCTGAACATATTGTTATGATAGGCAATAGAAACAATTATAGCAGGCATTGATGAGTGTGTTTATTGAAGGCATCTGTCATTCCACCATGGTTACTATGCCATTTATTTACTCATTTGGTTATTGAAATCTACGCTCTCCCTGTGGTTGGACTATCTCTTGAGCTGAGATAATTAAAGTATGGTGCTAAGAAAAGATCTAATTGGAGGAAGGAGAGATAATCATCTTGAGAGTCAACAAGAGAAATGTTAAATTAACATAAGATCCAGATGAACATTACCCACCTATTGGTGTTGATGGGACACAGGAATATCAGAATGTATAATAAAGGCAAAGGTATGCTATATTAGCAATCCTTGAAAAACAAAGAATGGTCTGATTCTCCTATAAATGGAGAACTGTGATCATCAACTGCCTGAAAAAAGACATAGATGTTTTGCTATTTCAGTCATAACTGTTTGTAGTTAGGAAGTTGGAGTGGAGTGTCATTTATAAAAGGCAGAAATGATTTTCCAGAAAATCAGTGGAGACAGACAGATCATCAGGCAGCTTTGCTATTAAGAAAACCCATGAATAGGTTTTGCAAATGGAAATCCAAGTTGGAATGCTACAGCATGGTCCAGGAAATATTTTTCAAGTGCCATATGTTGTGATGCAGAACTTTCCTTATAATGTGATACCCTTTGATTATTAGTTAGTAGTGTTGCATATGGAATAGGAATTATCATTGAATGATTTTTTCTGATTTTTAAATTATTTCCTCTCACCCCCACCTTTAAATATGGATTGAATCCATGAGAGAATTTTCTGGTTCCTTTTCAATAGATGCTGTGCAGAAGAGTAAGTCCATGCAAGCTCATAAATCTGTTTTGGCATTAACTAGTCATGTAGGTAAAATGCTTGTTGTGAATGTAAAGCAGGAAGATTTTCCTGTTGTTGTTGTTTGATTTGGTTTGTTTTCCCTTTCTGTTAAGTTCCAATAACTTTTATTACCTAGCCCTTTGATTCTAAATTCCTTGGGCATAGTCCTAAAGTAATCTGAATAAAATCTTCATGTAACACTTGGATTCCCTCAAATTACATCCCATAGATTTTAAATTTCCCAGAGCTTAAGAACAGTTCATTTTATATCAAGAGTAATAGGCTGTTGAACCATAAATGACACCATTAATGTTATGCTGATTATTTTATCCCATTAATGAAGATGGGGAAAGACAAAATAAAATAGAACAAATAGAAATGGGAGGGAGGAGAATTCCTTTCAGAATGTAAATAAGGCAAGAAACATTGCCTTATTTTTAAGGAATGTGTTTTTAGGTTTTAAAATCTCCTCCCTGTATGTACTCACAGCAGCAAAAGACCTCTTTGTGACATAATTCTTACTACAGGGGAGGCTTATCTGGTTACGTAACATCATATGATAAAAATTCATTGTCAAAGAAGTTGGACCACAGCAGTTGCGTGAGCGGGCCTGGGGTATTTTCTGAGTTACAGAAATTAAACAGACCAGACCATTACACACAGAACATGCCACTTGGAACAATGTCTGAAACTTTTTCCATTATTTTGGGTAGGTGTTCTTTCATGCCTCGTAAAAGAGAGAGAAAAAAACATATTTTTATAAGAATAATACTATAAATGCAGGGGATTGGGGTTTTGACTCCAATACTGCACCAGTGTTACTTTCCAAGGAAGCTTTTATTATGGAATCACTCTGCCCCAGCAAGGTGATCCCACCTGTCTTCTTCCTGCTTCTCCCCAGCACATTTTCTACTTTTCTATCACGCCCAGTGACATGTCCCCTATGGAAAGAAAGGCACTATGACTTTCAACTGGAAGTTCAAACGGAAGCTATCCCAGTCAGGTTAAGTGTTGCTTCCACTTCTTCCTGTTCTCCAGTCCTCTACTATATCACAAATGCTTTGTTCGACAAAAGTAAATTGGGAGACAGGACTAGATATTATGGGGGTGTTATCCACTAATTAGTTCTAATCCATTCTAACTCATTTCATCTATTTTTGTACTATTAGTGTCATGAAAAAGCTGCAGATCGCAACAAGCCTTCTTGGCACATAGTAAGTGAGAGGGGACCTCTGTTTCTGTTCCAGGAGGACACCTCAACAGCAAAAGCCATCCACTTGTGCATCACAATGTTAATATATAGGATGGAGAATCTTTTTAAAAGTGATGAGGAAGAAGGTAGGAAGGACGATGATGGACAAGTATATGTGATAGTCTTCATTCTACTCAGATAGGTACACTTACAAGAAAGGTTGTTCCTTTTCAATGACCAGTTTTGGAGGAAGATCAGATGTGTAATCAGAGAGTAGTTTGGAAAGATATAGTGTTAAAACTCAGCAGGTCTAACCTACAAACTGCTTAGAAAACACTGCCTTGGGAATCAGCTCCAATTCACTTTAAGCTCTTTAAGGAAAAACAAATCTAATTGATTAATAAAGTTGTGATTAGCTGAACTTGTTAATCTTGAAAGTTCTAGCAATGTCAGTTTATACATTTTATATAATGTCAGCCTTAATATGGCTTGTAGAGATTCATCACAAAGAAAAGCAGAGAATAATTCTTTATCAAATTATTTTAAAATTCCCACTCTGACAATTTCAGCATAAAGTAACCTTATATATTGATTCTAGTGTGATGTGGGAAGATATGGGCAATATGAACCAACTGTTTTACAAAGAAATACAACTTTCTTTTTTATGATGGAAACAAATTCTTGCTTGTTGTCTGAACCATCTTCTCAATATTTCAGGAAGCACCAGATGCCAAAAGCACAAAATAAATTATATCGGTGTCGGCATGATCAACACAATCAGGCATTTTAAAACGAATAACTCATTAGTGGCAACTCAAGCTTATGTTTCACTACCCTGTACTTATGCATGACAATTAATTTTGCCAGAGAAATGACAGCCAGCAGAATAGTAATTACTATCTGGGAGACTGGTATAAGCGCCACTACATCTTCTTTTCCAAGTTTCCAAAATTATAAGAAACTTGCTGTAAAATAAAGCAACCTTTATCACCTGCCTTTCTTGTTTCATTCTGACTAGCTGGCAGCATAATCACATTATGTTGTGATCGAGAGCATAAAAGAGAAGGAAAGCTAAATAAGTTATGCAGACAGCGGGTTTTGTTTATTTTGTTTTTAAACCCATTCTATAATTTGTAATGTTGGTGTTTGAAATATTTGGAGCATTAAACACCACAGGCAGTGATATCTAGCTTAAATGTCTTCATCCTACAGCTGTTTGCAACAATGGCCCCATTCATAAGTCTCAAGCAGTGAAATAATAGTGAGAGATTTCTCAAAGGAGAGTTCACTGATCCTTATGCAGACTGCTCTTAATCTTCAAAACTAGGAAGTTCAGTTTCAATGAAAATATTATACTAAGGGAAAGACTTGTGACCCATTGTGTTGTCAAAGACTCATGCTCAGAGTGTGCCCATCAAGTCTGAAATCTATATATCATCTACATGATACACATCCGTGCACAAAGCCTTGTATATGTGTGACTTCAGTATAGAGTTAATAAGTATAATGACTTTTTTTTTCTCACTCCGTGGCTTGACAGATTAATTTCAAATGGAACTGGGGTCATTCTTGCTGTGGGTGGAATCTGCAGATTACAATACAATAATAGCATCTCTAAAAACTTAGCCAAAATTATATTTTTTCTGCAATTTCCATTCCATATTTCTAGTGCCACTTGTAGAACAAGTAAAAAATAATTTCTACTTTCTGCAGGACAGTATTTCAGATAAAATCTGAAGGTGTGTCTCCTAATAATCTCTTCTTCAGAATAGTATACTTATTTTAACTATTCCTCATTGTTGTTATTGTCTTGAATAGTCATAGCATAGCCCAAAGGCTTCATTTCCTACACACATTCCTTATTGGTGGGCAAATTAATATCTGTGATGGAATATATCTATAAAGAGGGAAGTGATATGATGGACTACTGTCACGCAGCATGTTCTCAGGAAAGAGGGAGCACATTCCAAGGAGGGGGATAAGACAAGGGATGGCACAGTCTGGAGATGGATCATGATAAGATAGTAAGATTTAGGATATGTCAATGAAGATTCTTAGTTATCCAGGTAGAATTGTCTGGAGACTGAAGAAGCTACTTGGATAAGCCGCAAAACATCTCAAGCCAAAAGAAAAGAAGTCCAGTTGCCATGACTCAATCTCCGGATAAGATTTAGGATAGCCACTCCCTATAATCTCCCAGGGTATGTCCATTAGGTTAGGGTACTATAGGTAGTGTAGTCTTTTAAGATTCTGTCTATATGGTGTACGCAAATAGAAAACTGAAGTTTGGCTGGATTGTTTTCATCATTTTTGGTTAAGCTTGACAATATCAGAGGTTGGTGCTTTGGGAGAAGAGAGCATTTTCCTTACAATTTCAGCCACTGAACCAAATCCTGCCTTCAGAATTACCTCTATCCATTTGCTAAGGGTTATGAGGAAAATATTTAAATAAAAGGAAAGGGATATAATGCAGTCTTAGATATCTGATCAGATTTTCACAAGTTGGTGATACAAATCTTGCTTGTTATATTGGATCAGAAGTTCCTTTTACCTGTTCTACTACCTTTACCAGTCTGGTCACCATGTTCCAAAGTATCTTTTCTAGAATGAGTAATTTTTCTAGAATGAAGAACCAAAATAAATATGCTGTTTTATATAAGATAAAAATTATATTTTAAGTGATCTAGAAATTATTTAAAAGTTGTCTTTCTGCCCATTGTTTCTTTATTTCTTCATTCTTTTTGGAATTTATTTCTTCATTCAGTCTTTGGAAATACTAGCTGCATTTTTTTTCCAATCCATTATTTTCCTGGGATTTTATCTACAGGCTAAATAAAGTTAATTTTCTTTCAGGTCAAATTTAACACCTGGAGATTTTGTGGGCATATATACGTAGGTTTTTCAAGTGCAATCAGAAAGTGATTTGTCACTGTCTTTATCTGGATTTTTTTTCAGTTCTTCATGCTGAGATTTATTTGAAAATCAGAGAGGAGTCTTGGGAATTTCATTGATCATGCAGCAAGGTCTGTCCCTGTGCTCAGGAGCTGTAGAAGTGGACCAAGACAGACTAATTTACATCTGGGAATTACATAACTCTTTTCTTTTCATATTAATGGGAAATGAATCATACGCAATCCTGCTTCTCACATTGTGGCATATCAGAAAAATGACTCAAAGGAGCATTTGTCTCATCTTGTATCATCATAATCCTAGATCTTCCTTTTTTGTTAATTTTTCAAAATCTGTTAGGTGGCATAAATGCAGATACAGATAAGACAGTTAATGCATTCCATCTTTGCATGAATTTATTCTTACATTTCACATATGAATTGTAATTGAATAAGGATTATGACTTCAGCATAGTTTCTATAGAAAATTGAGTATGAGCTTTCAAAACCCAGAAACCATATATTTAATGTACTGCATTAATCAGCTGTAGTGGTTTTTATATATAAATGAGTGTGATACTGATCACATTCGATCTGCTATTAAGAAAGTTTTAAATTACTTATTGTTTATTTTTTAAAAAAACTTTAACACATTCAAGATATCATTGTTTTTTTTTATAAAGGATAGTAGAGTTAAATGTTGTGGGCCTAAGAAATCCAGGATGAAGGTAGGCTTGGAGTTTAATTAGCTCTGAGTTTGTAATACTTCAACTGAATATGAAAAAAACATCTGTGGATAACACTTTTCTTAGTTCTGATCTATATTTGATATAAGGCATCTGTTTTTCACTACCCAATCTGCGTG
>JANHZU010005649.1:61246-77271 GCA_032468055.1 Acrochordus granulatus | reverse complement strand
CGCCTGCCCGTCCTTGGGCCGAAGTTCAGCGCCGCTGGAGGGGCCGCAGACGGCTGGAATGCGGGGCATCCGGAGCAGACGCGCGGGGAATGCGCGTCGCGGGGTGGCGCAGTCCGCCAGGACTCCTTCTCTCGCCTCTCTCGGGGCGGCGGGTCTTCCCGAGGCCCATGCCCGGCCAGGCGTGGTCTAGGGGTGGTGGGAGAGCCCCGAGAAGGTGCGTCTCCCTGGCCGGGCACCCTTTGCAGCCTCCACCGGACAAGGCTGGGATGACTCAACCGCTCTCTGCCTGCGACAGAAACGGCTGCTGGCCGTGGCTTGCCCACAGTCGTCCTGGCCTTTCTGTTGGGTGGGGCGGCAGAACCGGCCACTTCTCCCCTCTAACAGTGCCCCTGTCTCCCCACAGCCTGGTGCTCCGGCCCCTTTGGCTACCCAGCAGCAGTTCTTCAGTGGCACGCTTTATGTCCCCTCCAGCAGCTAAAGCTGCCAGTTGAAGAACTGTTGACTGTAGCTGCTCTCGCCCAGGGCCCGGCTGGCAGATGGACACAGCCCAGGGCCAGCAGGTGGACCCACTCACTGACAGGTAAGGTGGCTTGCTGGTCTCTTCTTCTGTGGAGACCCAGGACTTATAGCCCTCTCCTACTGGCCTCCTTTCACATCAGAGGTCAGCTTCTGTGGACAGCTGAACGGGTGGCTGCTTGTACCCTGCATCCACCCCACCCTGGTCAGGCCTTGGCCTGCTGCCTCAGCCACTGGCTTCCTGGCAAGTGGGTCATAGCTCAGCACCCCAAACCAATATGGGAGCTAGCCTGGCTGCTCTCTTAGCATGAAGACACAGGTCTCCTGCTCCTCTGCATCACTTATTGGCTGGACAGAGGCCTTATGCTTTCAGCTGGACCTCACCCCCCCACCACCGCAAAAGGCCTGCCTCTTGAGCAGTGGGTGGTGGGGCCTTTGGAGCTCTTTTGCCCGATAGCAGCAGCTGCCAGTCAGGGCAGGAAGGGGGCAGCTGCTTGCTGACTGAAAGCCTGGCGGGGATCGGCCAGTAGGTTCCTTGGTACTGGCGCTGCTGCCAGGCCAAGTTGTAATGGGAAGAGGCCTGTCTTGCTGTGTGGTGCTGTGGGAAAGGGGGCGTGTGCAATACTGTTTCCCCATCTGCCCAGCAGCAGGAGAGCTCCAGGACCTAGGGAAAGCACGGAGGGGAGAGGGAAGAGAGGTGGTCCTGCCCCATCCAACTTGCTTTCCTTTTCCCTATCCTGTCCCCAGACCACCTTTGCCCAGGGGGAGGGCAGAGAAGTTGCTTCACTGACATTCAGGAAGTCAATGGCCTCCAGCTGTGCGGAGCAATGCCATGACCACCGCACCATCTGTCGGTTGAGCATGGAACTGCTGGGCCATGGAAGCTAAGGGACAGAGGCCTGAAAGGCAGCTGTGATAGAAGGGACTCTGGGAGGGGAAGGGTCTGCCTGGGTTTTGGGGGAGGATCTCTGTTTTCTTGCATTCTAGGCCCAGGAAGGAACACCAGCACAGATAGGCAGGAGTAGCTCCAAGCTTCCACAACCTTCTTTAGTCCCGTTCTTGGGCCTCCTCAACCCCAACCTTGGGCTCCTGGGTCATCCTGCCCCCAATTCCCCCTGCAGCAGGATTCCTTCTAGGATTTTGGGCACAAATAACTGAAGACCTTGCAAGTGGTCAAGTGTTGCATTTAGTCTGTCTCCTAATGAATAAAGAGTTTGCTGTTGATACTGGAGCAAATGTGCCATCGGTCTCTGAATAGGATTTCCTAACTTTAAGATATGTGGACTTCAAGCTGAAATAAAAGTAGAGCTGAAGTCCACATATCTTAAAGTTAGAAAGCACTGCCTTAGAGCTTCAAGGCTGGAGCAAGGTTTGCTTATGGGTCAGCCACTCCCCACTCACTTTTCAGAAAAAGGGATCAAAGTTGCAGTTTTCTTATCCTTGGTTTACTTCAACCCAATGAGGTGGTGCCTTCTGTGTGTCCCCACCAAGGGGTAAGGAAGGCTAATAGGGTGGGTCTCTCATCTGCAACTCCTTCCCCTCCACCATCATCCTGCAAAGAAGCCACTTGGCTCAGAGGGTGCCCAGGACCAAGAGCTGGACGGCTGGTGATCGTGGGAGGGACTTACTCTGCCTCTTGCTTGGAGATGCTTCTCCCAGAGTACAGAGTCTTGGCCACCAGTGGGTCAAAGTTCAGGCTGACCCACTGGTCAGTTGAGGGAGTTGGGAGTTGCCTCCTGTCCAGCCTCTCCCCATCTAGCTAACTGCCAAGACTGAGTTGCTCCTCTGGGCACCCATTGGTATCTGAGTGTGGCACAGCCATTGGCAAACAGAAGTTCAAGTCTGCATCTCGGTCACCTCGGTCAGTGTAAAGCAATTCACTTTGGAGCCCTCCAGCTCCCTCCTGCAATCTACATAGCATCTGCTAGTTTTGTTCCCACCCCCTCCCCTCCACAAAGCCAGGTAGATGGTTTGTGTCCCTGGCTTCTTCCCAGCAGTGTTCTCACCTGATGTAGAAGAGGAGGAACTTCTCCTGATCCAGAGCACCTTTTAGCACAGTTTCTGTGTAGCCCGTCCCACAGCCTGAGAAGGAGCAGGGCAAAAGTCCACTTCTGGCTGGGCAATGCGCCTAGCCTTGGGAGCCATCTCTGGCCTGGGAATTTTCACCCTCTAGCTCTCGCTACCTGATTATGACAGCCCACCCCAATTGTTCCCAGGTTACCTACATATCAGATGCTCTTGGACTGCAGCTTGGTCCAAAAAATGGCACAGTATGGAGCTGCTGTTGCTTCTGCAGCATGTTAAGGGCTGCCACGTGGCCTGGGTGGGAAAAAGACAGGCAACTGGTCACTGTGTCCTGCTCCACTTGCAGCATGAGGAACCCAAGGAGCTGGTTAGTCCAACACTTAGGAGGTCTCAGGTGGCATGTACCAAGCAGGACCTGTGTTGCAGAGCTGCAAGAAGGCGCCTCAGACAAGTGTAACCCTGGGTCTTAGCCAGGTGTGAATGTGCTGCCTCTGCCGAGGAGACCCAGCCTGGGCTTGTTCTGGGACTGCAGTTGCCAAAGGGCTTTTGCCTATCCCCAGCTCTCCTGCACTTGAGCCATCTTGTTCAAATTAGGTTGCCCCTGGGAAGATGATAGGACAAGAACCTCTGAGAGAGGGGGCTGAGCACACTGTTTGGACAAGAACCAGAGGAGCTCCCTCCAGCCTCAGCCAGGAAGAGCCTAGACCCTTATTCTGTGGTGGGACTTGGTTCAGGGCCCGACCAGAAGGTGGTCCTCCTTGCGACCCACAGCACAACTATTTCTCTGGGGTGGGATTGGCTGCCTACCCAGTCATGTCCCTGCCCCATAGTCAGCTTGAAAGACAGGCAAGCACCATGGGCTTGGGCGATCTGCCAGTGACAGATAGCTGCCAACTTCCCACCAAGAAGCGCCACAGGAAAGGAGGCCACGTTCCCAGCAGCAAAGACGGATGGGGCACTGGTCTGCACGAACTGGAAGGGAGTGCAGAGGCTGGTCAGTCAGTGGTGCCTGGAGGGGACTCCTTGCTCACCAGGTCCACTAGGATGGCACCTCTCTGGTCAAGCCTGATGGAGCTTCTCTGGAGAAAACTGGAATTTGGGGTGACACCTGTGGGTGGGAAGTGGACAAGCCTGTACAGCTTTGTGTGTGGGATTGGCTCCACTCCCCCCAAAGAGGAGACCTCCTGCCCTTATGTGCATTACTGTGCACACCCTTGCTAAGGGGCGGATGCAAGGAAAGCTACCCCCTCAGAGGTGGCCAGCTGCAGCCCTAAGATCCCCAGCAGATGGGGGAGATGTAGGAGCAGAGCCCCCATCCCTAGCCTTTTCCCTGTTCCATCCCTCTCACCCCACTTGGGACTAGGAAGCTGCTTCCTTCCTATGCAGCAGAAGCCCATCCCCTGCTCTTCCTTTTCCCTTTATTAATTTGAATTTTTTTCTGCCTTTATTATTAAGTAATAATGAGCAAATGCTGCCAGAGCAACTCCAACTCACCAATCCCAGCCACCACCAAGTCTGCAAGTAGTACAGAACCATTGATAAGAACTACGCTTGTGACCTGGGAGGGGAAAAAAGGCAGAGATGCAGCCCCCCACTCCCACCTCTCCATTACCCCTTCTAATAGATCTGGCTTGCTAGCCTCTGGGGCAGCAGGTAGCCAAGGGTCCCAGACCTTCCCATCCTCTCCTTGCAGTTGGGCCATGTCTGCCTTCAGGTGGAACTGAACTCCCTGGGCTTGGAGTATCAGGAAGGGGAGGGAGGGAGGGATGAAAAGGAGGCAGACTCACTCACTCACTTTATTTATTTTCTTAAATAGTCTCCTTGCAGTCACATAACTCAATGTATGAGTTATGTGAGTCAACCCTCAGGCGAGGGGGGGGCCTAGAAGGGACTTTGCTGGCAACTGGAAGTGCTTGAGCCAAATTGGGACTTGCACCCCACCAAAGACAGAGGTACCACCAAAGCACTGTACTTAGGAGACACCCTCTTGCTGTGGTGACTACAATAAATGTAGCTGTTTTCCAAGATTAAACAAACGTTTGCTGCCCAAATTTAGCTGAACAGATCAGATCTTAGGCAGAGCCACTGGAAGCCAGCTCCCTCCTAGAGTCCCCACCCCCACTGTTGTGGGATCTGCTTGCCCTTACCTAACTTCAGGGCCATGGTGCCCACCTGTCCTCCAAGGGTCAGCTGGTAGGGGAGCTTGTTTGTTTCCACCACCTGGAGACGAGCTGCTTTGTCCACAAGGCTGGCTGCTACCTCCCTCCCTGCATGGGCCAGGACTGAGAGGAATATTGGCGGGGGTCCTTCCAGCTTGCAGATATGGGGTGCAAATGAATGCAGAATCGCCATACCAATGAAAGAGGCTCCCAGGATCACAACGGTCTTGCCTAGGGCCAAGTCCAGGATCCGGTTGGCGTCTTCAACCGGAGAGTACAGAAGTGTGAGGAGAGTACAGACATTCTCCAGAGTGGATCCTGGGCACTGGAGCTTCCAGGGGTTCGGCAGATGGGGGTAGAACTCCGTTTGTTCACAGCTGTCACCTAGCACCCTGTGCAATGCCTTGGCCACCCTGTCCTTCAGGCCACATCAATCTACCTGCTGCCTGTGGCAATCAGCAGGCTGTTGTATGCCTGGACTGTCCCATCCTGAAAATGGGCTGTTTTGCCTGCAGGATCCAGACAAAAGCCATGCTAAGTGGCACAAGGGATAGGCAGATGCTGCAGGTTGACCCTCCACGCTCAGGCCAATCCCAAGCCAGCAGCAGACTCAGAGGAAGCCTTATTGGGTCAGCACTGCAGCAAATTCTTCCCAAGTGTCACCTTGTGCTGCATAATCCATAAGCGGGGGCAGGTGCAGCTAGATCTCCCCAAATGTTGATTTTACTGCCCAGTGAAGGAGAGAGGGCATTTCCCGATGGAGCTGTTTCCTCTGGGCTTCAGGATACCGGCAGATCTGGATGGGCTACTTGCTGGTAATGTAGGGGGAGAACATGGATCACAAAGGGACTTTTAAGAGTAAGCCCCTTTGAATTGTGCCCAGCCATTCCCACCCACCTCTTTCTGCTTCCAGACTTCAATGTTGTGGGTGTCCAAGAAACTCTTGACTTTGGAGATAAACGTACTCTGCTATGACATCCATTTCCTACAAGGGGAAAGGAGAGGCAAGGTTTTATGGGCAGGGGACTATTCAACAGGCAGGAACGTGGGGTGCCTGTGGTCCTTTCAGTAACCAGAAGCATTCAAGCGGAAAAGGAATTCAGAGCCCTCCATTTTTCCCCTCAGGGCTCCTCCAAAGGCTCATGAAGGGTTGCTCTGGGTCTTGGTGTGCTTTCTTAGGGTGGAGCTAGCCCCCTTTCTCTTGCACAGCTGCTTTTGAAGCCTGGAGGCTCTGACCTAATACTGGAGTGGGGGGGGGTCCCTTTCCCCTTCTGGGCAGCAGCAGCAGCCCTCCCTCTTCAGAGCATTCCTCCCCTTTCCAGACCTTGCTCAATTTTGTCCTGTCGTACGGAAGGTGGTTCTCCCAGGTGGCCATGACAATCCTGCCGGTGAAGCCCTCTTGCCGAAGAGTTTCAGCGCAGGTCAGAGCTGCAGGGCCTGGCAGGGAGGGAAGAAAGAAACCCAGCCAAGCTCTGCCCTGTCCCTTGACCTCAGCTGGCCCTGCCCCACCTGGCCCCAGGCTCACCTGCCCCCAGCAGCAGAACTGTCTGAAGGTTCAGCTGGTACTCTTTAGCCATGGGCTTCACACTGTGACCACTTTTAAGATCCTGCCAGAGAGGGAAGGTGATGAAGGAAAGCAGGCCACTGTGCCAGGCCGGGAAGCCGCCTACCTTCATCTTGGCTGAAATGTACACCTGATCCTCCTTCACAGCGACCTGCAACAAACAAGGGCTTGGTCCAGGGACCTTCGCAGGGACTGTTGCCAGACTAGCAACCAAGCTTTGCCTCCCTTTGGCAGTTAGAGCATCTCTTTTCTTGCACAGCACCCCTTCTGGGACCCCTCCCACTGCCAGCGCCAGAGACCCTGTGGCCAGGAACACCAGAGTCCTCTTCCTCATGCCCAGGAGGGGGAGGCAAAGGCGAATTTGTCTGCCATGGAGAGGATGTCACTGGCATCCTCCTTCAGTTCCATAATGTCCCCCCCCCACTGATCTATCCCTTGTACCCCAGCCAAGTTACTCTGCTGATCCCTGGGCCTGACCAGCAATGCAGCCACAGCCCCACACCCTAAGACAAAATCTTCCCCCTGTGTTGGGTAGGATTAGTTCCAAATTCCTCTTTCTGTTACCTGCTTTCCCCACTATTTGGGTTAATGCCTGGCTTTTCTGTTTTCCTTGAGCTGGAGTCAAGGTGTGCCTGCCTGTCTGCATCCTGGCTATTGCATGAGGGCCTTTTTATCCTACCCAGGTTGTATAGCAGGAGCTAGCTGGGGTTGCTGTATCCAAACATATTAAAAGAAAGCAGGGGGCTGGCCTGGACCTGGCCTACAGTGGATCCCACAGGGTGAGAAGGTCCAAAAGGGGCAAGCTTCAGTCTATTTCTGGTTGTGTCTGGCCAGGATGAAACTGGGAGGGTCAGTGGTAGTGGCATAACCCCAGCAGTCATCTTCCCGTGGGGCAAGCTCACGAGGGCAGCTTTGGCAGGAGCTGCACTGAACTTCACTGCTCAGGTTCCTAAGGACTCAACAGCCCTTTCCCACAGCCTGTGTGGTGTGCACCCCTTCTCCCTGATGGGCTCCAGAAGCATATATAGCCCCCAATAAAAAGAGACTTTTAAGAGGCTACCAGAGAAGAAGCCAAGGACGGCAGGTGGCCCTCAAGAGGATGTGTAGGAACTGGGACCCCACAATCCACTTTGTCCAGGGGCAGAGGGCAGGCATAATTCAGACTTACTTGGAAAACAGGCAGACAATTCAAGGTGGGGTATTCCTCAATGTCGCCAGTCTTGGTGTTGAAGCAGGCACCGTGCCATGAGCAATGCAATCGACCCCATGCCAAGTTGCCTGAAATGCAGGAGACCCACAGAAGGGGGCCGTGGCCACTGAGAAACTGGAGCACACGCTGTGCCCAAAGGCAGCTGAGACTCTTTGGAGCTGAAGAGGCCACTGCCCAAACTGCTACTTAGCACAAAGCCGTGGGGAGGGGTTGCTTTGGGGTCCAAGACCTCCCAGGGATCAAAGGGGCAGGGGTGAAAGGGAACAGACCTTTGCCAGAGCAGAGCCTGAATCCAGAGCTCCTGAAACTCAGGCCTTGCTCAGAGAGCACAGGGGTCCGCCCCGACCCCTCACTCACTCCTAGCCCAGAGCAAGCTGCTTAGGGGCAGGGGGGAGAATCATCTCCAGGCAGAACTGGCTCACCTTTGCAGAGTGGGGCTCCAGCATGAGGGCATCTGCTCCCCAGCGCTCTGAAGTGCAAGCCCTCCCTCACCAACAGTACAGGGTGTCCAGCCACCTCGACCTCCCGCATCCTGCACCAAGGAGGGAGAGAACAGCCTTGGCCAAGTCCAGGCTCTCCCAGAAGCCTTTCAAGAGGTAGCAGTCCCCACCCATAGTTAGTAGCATAACCTTGAGCCCCACTGCACCTGGGTTAGAAGCTGCCCCCCCAGCTGTCCTATGAAAGTGAGAAAGCAAGAACGTTGAGCTTTCCTCAGAGAAAAAAGATTTTTTTTCCTTAGGAATGGTCTAAAGGAGTCATGCTCCAGGCATGGCTGGAAAAGAAAGCTCCCTGCACTTTATCCAAGAGGGACCCTAGCTGAGAGTCTCCTCCAAAAGGTCTAGCAAGGGCTGCCTTGGCAGCTCAGGGATGTGGGTAGAAAAGAAGTTGCCCAAGAGATTCAGCAGCTTTGTGACTGGTCCAGCTGATCTAATTCAAAACCTGCCCTCAACCACACGGGGGTCTGTGCGGGAGGAGGCAAGCCCTCTTTTAGGTTTCCAAGGGAGGGCTCTGAAGGAGAAGCCCAGCCCTGGCCAAGGAGCACACAGCCTTTAGACCAGGCATGTCCTATCTTGGCAATTTTAAGATGTGTAGACCAACTCCCAGAATTCCTCAGCAGCATAACATAGTTGAAGAATTCTGGGGTCAGTAAGAATTCTGGGAGTTGAAGTCCACACATCTTAAAGCTGCCAAGGCTAAACACTCCTGCTTTAGACGTACAGCTACCTCTAGAGGTGATGGGCTGTTCCCAGCCTTGAGACATACAGCCACCCTTTCCTTCTGAAACTCCAGCAGCCAGACTCTCCAGAACAGAGGGGAGAGGGAAGCAGGGGGGCTGGATCTGGGGTCAGTAAGAGCAGGCCCAGCTCTCCTCCCAACAGGGGCCTCTCTCTGACCCATGGAGAAGAGGTTGCCTTTGACTGACCAGGAGGCTGATCTGGGGGCCACCAGCTGTTGCCACAGCCACATGCATACTTGCTCTCCATCCAAGTGCTGGTGTGACTCCTCATTCAGCCATGCCCAAGAGGTGCCCCAAGGGGACAGGTCAGCCCCAGTCTGACCCCATGACTCACTCTCCATCATAGATCTCATTTTCCTGGCAAATCTGCTGGGTGACCAGAGTGTCTGCTCCTGCTCCATCCATCTCCCAGGCAGAGACTTGAAGGACAGAAGGAGAAGGTTGAGAAGACCCACTCACATTCCCCACCCACCCACTGGGGCAAGAGGAAAGATCCTCCAGGATGAAAGTTACATTGCTGGGGGCCTTCTGGGCAGCCAAGGGATGAAGTTGGCTTTTTGCAGCAGTTGGACTGGATGAACAGCCTTTGCCAGCATAGCCTCTCCTCTGCTTCCCCAGTCTGTGTCAGTGTTCCAGTTGTGCCACCTGGGCAATCTTCTATAGACAAAATCTTCTTGCTCATCTTTCAAGCACACCTGTTAGTCAAGCCTTTCCAAAGCCAGGCAGCCATGTGTCTCTTGAATCCATACCATGTGCACCACCCACCACCCCTGCTCTCTGCTACTGAACTTCACAAAGGCTCCCAGGACTTTGAGAAATGAAGAAAGAGCTGTGGCTTGTCTTGCGGTTTGCTCTGGTCTTCCTTTTCCCAGGGCTGAGAGAAGGACTGGCCCAAGTCCCAAAGCTGGCTTCCAGCCTAAGGCAGGACTAGAACTCACAGCCTCCCAGTTTCCAGCCTAGTGCCTTCACCACAATACCAAACTGCCTCTCTGGGATATTTAAAGTGACATAAACAGTATTTTGTGGGAAATGTTAACTGAAATACAAACATAATAAAGTCAAATATGATGTTTCTCATTGCCCAGCCTCTATTTTCTCACAAATTAATTACGTTTTGGAGCCCCCACATTCCCTAAGAAGACTGTTCCTTACTCTGGGAAAAAGTGTACTCCCTTTTGCAAATAGCCCCACTTTCCCAGCCGCGCCCAAAGTGTCAGCCTCTTCTCTGTGACTTGTGACCCTCATGGGGAATAATTATCCACCTCACTTGAAACAAGTTCTCTATCAGCCTTCATCAGTCTGATGCCTTCTTAATTCTGGGGGTATCCACATCCAGACAGGTTTTCCAAGCTATCTGAGAATTATGGAGGTCAAAGTGCATCCCAACTGGGGAAGGCTGTCTTTGCATGTCAAGAATGGGGCAGAACAAAGATGAAGGGAGGTTGCTGCTTCCTCTCCCAAAGACAGGGTGGGTAGGTGGCTTTGTGGGCCCATCCAGGGCGGCTTCTCTCATAAGATTAGTTATTGCTCGAATTATTGGACGGTGCCCTGAGTGAAGAGGATGGGACAGAACAGGCAGCAAGGCAGCAAGAACCTCCTCTGCAGACTCAGCAATCATTCTAGGGTGGGAATGGGGCTGTTTTCCCATCCCCCCAGTCTTGTGGATGCCTGAGACACTCGACCTTCAGCTTCCAAGGTGTTCCAGGGGAACAGGGGTCAGGCAAACATCCTTCCTGGACTGGACCTTCTTTACCCACAACCTTCCAGCTGGCCATTCCTTGAGGGTTGTTGCAAAGTGGACAGAGAAAAATTGGCCCCACAAGGGAGAGGGAGATAAAAGGCACTGCCAAGTCACGCAAATGTGCATTTTCACATCCTTGGGGGGGGGTGCTCAGTCTTGACAGCTGGGATTTCTGCTCCCCTCCAAACCCTCCTGGAGAGGTGTCCCTGCCTGCCCACTCAGCCCAGCCTGACCTGTGTGACAGCAGCAAAACCTGCTGCCACAGAGCCTGCAACTGCCTGTCCTCAGAGCAGCGCACCCCGGAGAGCCCAGACTCAACGGGCCTCGGCGCTAGCGCCGCCGTCGGAGCAGGACACTGGGCAGCGGCGGCAACTTGCGCAAAGAGGAAAACGGATCCGCCAGCCAAGCGGCCCGGTTCTTTTCGCACCGCCCCCGAACTTGCCAGAAGTGGGCGGGCTGGGAGTGGAGCGGCGACGTGCCTTTTCTTAGGCTTTATGAGCCGTCCGACCGAGGCGGGAGCGGCGCAAGGCCAGCCTCCGGTTCCGCCCGCCTGGGACGTTGGGGGTCTGCCCGAACCGGAGGCGGCAAGGCGCGGAATCGCGGGCGCGGCCGGCTTGCGGGGAGCAGGCGGGGAGAGGACCCGACGCCGCGCCTCGAGATTTGCGAGCGAGGCAGGGGCCGAGCGTGGAGGGTCCCGTCAGAGCACGCCGAAGCACTCATTCCGCTTCGGGTCAGCGCCCAAGCCGGGTGTTGCAAGCATTCTTGCCCGGGGCAGCAGCCGAAGCGGGTCGGCTCAGCCACCTGACCGGTTCGCAAGAGACACCGAGGGGGGAAACCCTCACCGGCCGAAGCTAGCGAGTAGGGCGGGGCCACTGCTGGCTCGTCAGAGCTGCTGGCGGGGCCGTGCGGTGGCCGGCGGGCTCAGCCCACTTGGACGGCGCGGACTGGCGCGGCGCCCACGGCTCGGCGGTCCGGGGCGGACGCGGCCGGCGGAACGGCTGCCTCAGCGGCCCGCTCGCTTTGGGGCGAGTCGCCGCCTGCACTCCTGTCGGCAACCCGGGCCGACGGCGGCAGAGCCAAGTGCCCCCTCCTCCTGGGTACCACGGACTTGCGCGTCGCAGCAGAGGCAGGCCCGGCTCCGGCCCAGCGCGTCACCTGTTGCTGCTCGGCCGACTCCTCGCGTCCGAAGGCGATCCCGGAGCCCGCCCCGGGGGTGGGTCAGGGCGGTTCGCTGCTCAAGGCGGGGTCGGGCTTCCGCCGTCCACTCCGAAGCTTCCCTGCGGGCTCCGCGCTGCGGGAGTGCTCGAGCCCGTCGGGCTGGGTCCCCGGGAGGCAGCCCGGCTGGTGCAGGGACTTCGGCTCTTTGGTCCGAGAAGACCCCGGCCCGGTGGGGCGGGGCTGTCGTCATGGAGACGAGGCCGCGGAGCCAATGGTGGGTGCGGCCGACGGGCAGTTTGTCCGCCGTCACACCCGCCTCTGCTCCGGCCTGCGGCTGCCCTGCCGCCCCGCCCCGCCCCGCCCCGGGGCTCTCGGCGAGCGGCGGGGAGGCAGGCGCGGGCCCGGGCCCGGCAGTCCCGCCATGGAGTGGCTGCTGCTGGGGGCCTCGGTGGGCTCCTTCTGGCTCCTCAACGCCCTCCTGGAGCGGCTAGTGCCGCCGCCGCCCCCGGCGCAGCGCGTCCACTGGAAGTGGCGGAACATTTGGACGTCGCTTGGTCACAGCCTGCTGAGCGACTTCGGGGCCCTCTTCGGGTGGGTCGCGGTCGGGGGCGGGGCGGACGGGCGAAGGCTCACCGAGATTCCCTCTCTCCGGCGCAGGTTCTACTTCTACCCCGATGGGCGAGGATCTCATCGACCAGTTCCCGCCCTCCGCACATCTCCTGCTGGGGATCTCCATCGGTAAGAGCCGGTCTCTGTCCCCACCTGCCGGACTCTGCCCCGATCCCGATCCTGCCCCCGACTAGCCTGGCCTCGCCTGGGAAAAGCTCCGATCCCGTCCAGCTTCTGCGTGTTTGAAGGGGCTCCCCGCTAGGGCATTCCGGGCTTGCCCCGCGCCTGGAGCCGCACAAGGGTTTGGCTGCCCGGATGAAGGAACAACGATAACGCCCATCCCAACTCTGCGGCCAATCGGACCCTCCTTGCTCCCCCCCCAGATGGAGGCCCAGCCCAGCTGCAGGTTGTTGGGTCCTGGGAGCAGCCCCCACTCTTTTTTCATTTATCTGTGTCTCGTCCGTATTATTTTTATATAATTTCAAGGCAGTGAACACATCCACCACACCTTCCTCCTCCTCCTCTTTTGCCCCCACAAAAGAGAGAGGGACTGGCCGTGGCTAAAGATGGGATTGGAATTTATAACCTCCTAGTGCATTTACCTTAACCACTAGACCAAACTGGTTCTCTTCAAGCCTGGCATCTGGTGGAAGAGGCAACTGGTGCCAGGTGAGCCCTGGGCTCCCCCGACCCTGTAAATGCCCTGCATGAGACTGCAGGGACACACACACACAATCACCATTTTGTGGCTCCGTGGCAGCAGCCACCGCCTGAGATGACCCCCTCCCGTCTTGCCCTGAAAGACACTGACAGCTTGGTCTCCCCTTCATTCATGTGGGTCTCTCCAAGCCACCTGCAATCAACTGCAGACAAAGCCCTGGAGCAGCAGAAAGGATAATTCCCTAAAGTTTACCTCTTCGGACAGATTGGACTGTTGTTTCCAGGAATTCTAGGCAACATCTGGAGGGGGCATGATGGGGGAGGACATCCTGGACAACTCCAGAACAGCAAGTGGGAGGTAAGTGGGAGTAACTCTTCCCAGCTGGGGCTGGGGCTGGGGCTGGCAAAGAGTCGAATGTGGACAGATAGCCAGATACATGTTTCTCTTGCCCTGGGAGGTGGACTTCCAAAGGGAGTCTGTCAGCTAAGATAGCTGGTCCTCTTGGACCCCAGTTACTGCTCCTCTAGTAGAGCATTATTAAGCCTATGCTCAAAAGTCAACAACTGGCCAGCATAGGAAGACTTGTATTAAGAAACATCAGAGATGACCCCCTCCCTTGTCCCTAGGGCTTTGCCATGCAGGCCCCTCCCCACTGCAGTCAGCTGTTATTCAGAGTCAGGGGCTCAGCACTGGCCATTAGTTCAAGGGTCCTGGCAGGGGAAGAGTCCAGTTACCTGGAGTTGGGCTTGCCTGCTACTCAAGTGGAGGTATTTAATATGCCGCTTCTCTCACCAATAAGGCAACTCATCATAGACATTTGCTGAGAGCCCTTTTCAAACTACCTCTTCATTCTGAAAACCTTGATGTGATCACCCACCCTAAGACACTTTTCCTTTCTAAAATTCCCACACAGTCTTACCCACACTTCCCTTGCACTAGACATATTTACAGTGTTAAGGGCAGCCCAGATGCTACAATGGAAAGTACCATTTATCCTTGAAGAACAGCAGGCAAAATGACCTTGTACTGATGGATATTTCTAGCTATAAAACCAGAATCATGCTTCTGACATGTTTAGTTGCATTGATAATAAGTATCACTGTTGGACGTTTGTTGCTTGGTTTGTTGCTGCTTGTGTGTATTTGGTCCCCAGTTAAACTTTCATGGCTTTGCTAGAGGAATAGTGTAATAAAACTTGATTAAGGTTAGGCTTCAAAATGCTTACGAAATACACAAATACTGTATGTGTTTGTGTTATCAGTTAAATTTGCCAACTTGTCTGTGCGTATTTTCAGATTAAAATTTGCAAACAATGTGCCTTTAACTATTACAGAAAGGTAAAGCTCTCTGTGGTGTTCACTTCACATAGACCTTATTTGACAGGAATAGGCTTGGAGTTAGGATTAAGTTAATACTTCTGGGGCTGCTAGCATTTAAAAGTTTTGTTTTCCTGTTTGAGGGAGTGATTTTAGAACTGCATAGAAATAAAAACTTTTAGAAAAGGAGACAAAGGCAGGCCATGGCTGCATTCTGGAGACTCCTTTTCCTCCTAAATTGGTGGGAAGGTGACAGCGTCCGTGTGCCTCGGCATATAGTGGCTATGCAATGGAGATGACCACCTCCCCCTAGGGTTGGACATGACTGAAAGGGGAAACCTTTACTTTTTGCCTGCATTCAGGGTGCTGATTTTAAAACTCCACAAAAATTAAAAGCATCATTAGGCTATTATTTATTTTACAATGCATAAAACAGGGTTTGCTTCCCCAATACAGTGCAGCTTAGAATTATTCCCTTAGTTCTGGTTTGAATCCATGTTAAGATTTGGGTTAAGCAAATTGCATGATTGGGATGCCACCCTTTTTTGATGAGATTAGATTCAATATGTCGTGTGGTAGCCAACATGACTTTGTGGCTCCAGCATCTGGCGAAGAGGAGTATGCGGGCCATATCTAGTTAGAGTCATGACCAATTAGAGTCATGATCTGGTGATGTCTGCATCACATGGGGATTGTTTATTTTGATGACATCACTGATTAAACAGAGATAAGCCACACTTACAGTTAGTTTACGCTATTACTTTATTTGTATCCTGCCTTTAGCATTTCTATATAACTCAAGGCGGTGAACATACCTAATATTCCTTCCTCCTCCTATTTTCCCTACAACAACAACCCTGTGAGGTGGGCTGGGCTGAGAGAGAGGGAGTGGCCCAAATTCATCCAGCCAGCTTTCATGCCAAGGCAGGACCAGAACTCACCATTTCCTACTTTCTAGCCTGGTGCCTTAACTTCTAGAGCAGGGGTTGGACATCCCTGGTTTAGACTAAACTACTCTCCTCCAACACCAGAGTTCAAAAACATCAACACAATGCTAAGCTTGCTTTTCAAAATCCTTTATTTTTGGCTACCAGGATGGTGTCATCAATGTAACAGATTATTCATGCTTCTTCCTCCAATTTTGAAACCATGTTTATCTTCTTCCAATCCAGCTTCCCTTAATATATATTCAGCATATAAATTGAATAAATCGAGGGAGAGTAGGCAGCCTTGTTGCACTGTTTTGCCAACCTGGAGCCAGTCTGTTTCTCCGTGTTCCATCCATATTCCTAATGTGCATATCAGATGTCCTGGGATTCTCATTTTCCTGAGCATTTTCTACAATTTGACAGATCAGTACAATCAAAGGCTTTTCTAAAATTGTGAAGCACATCTTGACTTCCTTTTGGAATTCTTTGTCTTTCTCAATTACCCAGCGTGCATCATGTCTCGTGTTCCTCAGCCTTTTGTAAAATCAGCCTGAACATCTGGCATCTCTCATTCCATTTAGGGCTCTAATCTGCATTCACTGATCCCAAGCATTATTTTGCTAGCATGTAGAAATTAAGGATACATTGTACAATAGTTTTGCATTCTTTGTTAAGTCTCCTTTCCTTTGTCACTGAGTATACTTATCCAGCTTTTTCTGTTGGGTCAAATATACTATGTTTCTAGGGCCTTCTACTTTTTAGGGCCATTGTTTCTTTCCAAGAATTAGGATTCATTCAGCCTCCCTTCATTTTTGTTCAGTCGCGCAGTCGTGTCCAACTCTTCGCGACCCCATGGACTGCATTACGCCAGGCCCCCCTGTCCTGCACTGCCTCCCGGAG
>JANHZU010005649.1:46608-61146 GCA_032468055.1 Acrochordus granulatus | reverse complement strand
GAAGAGGAGAAGGGGACGACAGAGGATGAGATGGATAGATAGCATAGTCAGTGTGATGGGTGTGAGCTTGGGAAGACCCCGGGAGGCAGTGCAGGACAGGGGGGCCTGGCGTAATGCAGTCCATGGGGTCGCGAAGAGTCGGACACGGACTATGCGACTGAACAACAAAAATCCATTGGTTCTAGTCAATTGAGCCATTGCTAGCATTGCACAGCTGTGCATTGACTTACACGTAGTATGCAGTATTTATTATTTAACAATTTATATGCAATTTATTTGCAATATATATCTCAAGTGACTCTAGGTGCCTCACAAATAACAATATATTGAAATGACATTAAAATAGAATTTAAAAAATAAGATGAAAAATAAGGATGGGAGCAAGATGCATATGGGGAGGAGGTACGCTACTATGATGCTAATATGCTTAGCATGATCTTGTTAATGCTCATCTAAATACTCAGGAGGTGTGGTTTCCACATTATAATGAATTTATAGGTGCAAAAGTTCAGCTTGAGCTGCTCTCAGCTGGATTGAGCTACTTCTCATTGCTAGTCCAAGAACATCCCAATTCCTAGAAACATCATTCAAGAAACCTCCTAGTCACTAAAAAGAATCAAAAAGGGGCTTCCTGGCTGCTCTCATCACCGGGTAGCTTTACTCTGCATTAATACTTTCTGGAAGAAAAAAAACAAGTGTCCACCAGCACTGGCAGGGCAAGCTCCTGTATATAAATAGGGAGCAAACCCCACTCCTTCTACCACTGATAATGTTACCTAGTTGGGTCATGAAACGTCTGCAAGAAAACCACCAAGCTCAGAGAGCACCCAGGATCCCACATTCATGCCTGAGCTACCAATATCTTTTGTTGTAATTCCTTCCTGTAACCGTGGTTAGATACATTTGACAAAGAATGTGTGATGTCTTGGGTGATGCCCAGAAAAGAGCAGCTCGTTTTTGGCCCTCAGTCTCAGGTCTCACGTCCATTATCTCTGGGAGGGAAGAAAAGATTTCTGTCCTAAAGACAGGAGAGTTGATGCCAGTGGGAAAGTCCGTCGGCAGCAGGAAGCGTTTGAGCCTCAGCAGCCACGGCGACCCCAGCCACTTGCGGTGGTTCACATTCACGTGTGAATCAACTGCCGTCGGGGAGTCACGGGGCCGTGCTTACGTCCCGCGTATTGCGTGAATCCGGCCATCTCAGCGGCAGGAGAGAGAGACGGACACGCGTCTCCAAAGCGGCCTTGCTCGGTCTGTGCATGCCACGTCGTGTGAATCTGGACACGCGGGGCCTGCGGAATTCTCAGGAGAGTCGGGTTGCGGCTGCTTGATACTCGAAACGGGGGAAGGGGCGCAGACCCCCACGAGGCCTCGAACGGCCCCCACGAGAAGCCAGGCCCGCAGCGGGGGCGCGCACTAAGGGTCTAACTTCGGCGTCCAACTTCGGCGACTTTAAGACATGGGAAGCAGCTCTCAGAATCCCTTGGCCAACTATACTGGCCATGTCGGCTACCACCAGATCCATATCGGAAGAGCTTGGATCATTTCCGAGGCGAACGGATTAACACCGTCCTTCGGAGCCGACACTGATTGGGAGGCAGCAGCCCGATCCCGCCTCCACATTCAGTTCCGGAGCCCTGCGCCTGCGCACTCTTGGTGGGGATTGTGCCGAGCGGTGCTGGCCGCCATTAGCGGAGTTTCGCGCGTCGGCAGCGAAGGAAGAGCGGGGATCTCTGGTCGGAGCCGGCGGGCGCGGCGGGGGCCGGAGCCCTCGCGTGGGGGAGACAGGTGCGGGAGCGGCCTCGGCCCCGGCCCTTGCATTCGCTTTGCCTGGGGATGGCGGGGGGGTCTCTCAGTCCTTGGGCTCGACCGCGCTCTCGGCTCGAAGGGCGGCAAAGGCCACCCAGACGGTCTCCGGTACCTGGGCCGGCTTCCTTGGAGCTGCGGCCCTCCAGTGGGCCCGTCCCCGGAGCAAGAGAGGACGAGGCTCCTCTGGCTCCGCGCGATGCCTCTCAGGCTGGGAAGGCCGCCCTCCTCACGTCCCGGTCGCCTTCTCCGTGGGCCGCAGCCCGGGCCCTTTTCTCCTGGAGCCGCCCCCGCCTCGGGAGGCCTCCTCTGGGGCTTCTCTCAGCGGCCACCGCCCCGTTGCAACCGGGCTTCCCCGCTGAGCTTTTCCTGCTAAGGATCCGCTCTCTTTGGTGCACTCAGGACCGAGACCGTCCCCCTCCCTCTCCCCACCCCGGTGCTCTTCTCCGAACCTGCCGCGGTTTTCCTGAATGCTCTTTTAGCGTGGCTCCCAGGATTGGACCCGGTATTTGAGGTGGCGTTTGACGAAAGCCGAGTAGAGGAGACCTCTCTGGAAACTGTACTTCGTTGATGCAGCTTAAAACTGCATTTGTCGTCCCTCAGCCAATGCTCAACTGCTGTCCCAAAATCTTTTTGGAAAGTACTAAGCCGGATGCTCTCTGCGTTTGGTTTGCGTAGTATTTTGCACTTGTCTCTGTTAATTTTTTTCTGTTAACTTTCAGCTCATGTTTTCAACATGCCAAGATTGTTTTACCAATAGAAGATAATATTTGCAGCTCAGGGTTGAACTGTGGGGCCCTTGGTGCTTTCTGAGCTTGGCAGTATTTTTGCAGATGTTTCATTACCAAACTAGGTACACCATCAGAGCTGGAGAGGAGTGAAGTTTGCTCTCTTTATATAATATAATTATATTGTATCTAAAGCGAGCAAACCTCTCTGCCTTTCAGCACTGATGATGTTACCTAGTTTTTGTAATGAAACATCTGCAAGAAAACAAGCTCTGAGAGCACCAAAGATTCCACAAGATTGTTTCGAATTTTATTTCTGTATTCAAAGATATTAGTTATTAGAGCCATTTTTGTGCCATCTGAAAATCTGATAATTATCTTCCAACTCTTAATCCAAATCATGAGTAAAATAACAATAGGTCTAGAACCGATTCTTACAGGATTCCATTCAGTACCTTTCTTTAGTTTGATGAGAACCCACTGGACATTCTGTCATCCAACCTGTAATTAATTAGTTTGCTAATTTGCATCTCATGGAGGATTAGACTTTTTTGCGTGCAAGTGTGTAATGGCATTCCCACAATTTTAAGGATAAAGTTAGTCTGAAATAGTATATTCTTAATATATCCTGTCTTCTGGTAACTATTACATTGGTTTTAAAGTGCTTATGGAACAATCTCTTTATGATTTGCTCTAGAATTGTCCCTAGTATTGCCTTCCTTTTTTCAAATATTAGAACAAGGTCTTCTGCAGACATCTAGCATATCATGATACTCAAGTTTTTTCTAAGTTCAAAAACATGGGTTCAGCCAAATCATCAGCTATCTCTTTCTGTACCTTGGGATACCTGTATCTGCTATTCCTGTGTCACCTGATCCTCCATGTTTAGAGGTGTTTATTATGCTTTTAGGGCAGCCATGTGACCTCCCCCTTTTCTCTTCTCACTGGAATTATCTGCTTTTAAAATCAAGAAATCCAGCATTATATTGCCACGTTCCCCCAGTGTTGCTCCACTGTGACTTCCTATGGAACAAAGTCTCAAAACCCCCTTGAAATCAAGGTCTCAACTTGCCATCCTCATTTCTGCTAAGGATGATGCTAGATCTTGGGCCTCATTGGACAAGAATTGCCATCCTTTACTTTGGAAAAATGCCTGTTTGGTGTCCAGAAACACAGATGCCAAAGAAGGGCCTGTGACTGAATTGTGGGGTGGGCCTTATGGAAGGGCAATCATGAAAGCCATAAACCTCTGGCACTCGCCTCCAGTGTGTATAAGAGGGTGCTGCTTTGGCAACCAGTTGTCAAGGAGTGTACTCCTAGCCATCAAACTGGCCTGAAGAGCTCTTGAACATATATATCTCCTATTCTGTCCACAGTGGTCTCTTTTTGGCCTGCTGCACCCTGTACTTTTTCTCTGTAGCGAATTATATATGGAGAAAAGTAGGTCAAGAACCTAGAAAAATTATCCCTAGTCTGCTGAAACTTAAGTTGTCCCAAATGTGTGAGTTTCTGCTTCTCATTTCAACCTTATAGCTATCCTTCTGGAAGTGTTCATGTTCATTTTTCTTGTCTGTTGTCACAGCACTGTTGCTGCTGTGTTTTCCCTGCATTTCAATATAACTTACCTATATTTCTTTTGCTTCTCCAAGAGTTCACATGCTTAGGAAAGTGGGAAGGTGAATTGTGGTAGTTTCGCAAAAGAAGGAAACATAGAGCCATAGAAAAAGGGGTCTGCCTCTCTTAGCCAGCGATTCTTTTTTTCCAGCTTGCATTCCTCACCATGGCAGGCGTGTTCCCATTCCGCGGACCTTGCCCCCCCATGCCTACACCCTTGACTCCGTTGCCTGACTACATGTCGGAGGAGAAATTGCAGGAGAAAGGTACGGTCATGGCACACATGCGTGGCTGATGGGGAGAAGCTTTGTCCCTGCTACTCTCTGCTGGAAGTAGGGGGGAATCCCAAGGTCTGAGTTAAGAGGTTTTCATGCTGTGTGTATGTGGGGCTTTCTCCTTCCAGCCCGCAAGTGGCAGCAGCTGCAGGCAAAGCGCTATGCTGAGAAGAGGAAGTTTGGCTTTGTGGATGCCCAAAAGGAGGACATGCCACCTGAGCACGTCAGAAAAATCATCCGTGATCATGGGGATATGACCAACAGGAAATTCCGTCATGACAAGCGAGTCTATTTGGGGTGAGAACTGAAAATAATACCACTGCTTGCTTGAACTGGGAAGTTAGACAACTTCAGAAGCTACTTTTGTCACTGTGAAAAAGCCAGGTGGGAGGTTTGGTTGAGTTTGTGCACATCCCAACTCCAACATGCACATTTTCAATTAGAAGATCTCTGGGTTAAGAACATAAGGGGCTCACAGTCATGACTGTGTCTGCTTGATGCTGTCCACTGGAAGAACTGGGCCCCCATAGGGGTGTATCATTCTTGAGATGGTTGATAGACTAAGACAAGACCCCATCTCCCCCCATTGTGCATCTGCTCCCTTCCTTCCCTATCTTTGCCATTTTTAATTAATATAAAGCTATTACTTATTTTGTTAATCTTTTAATGTTTTACTGATTGTAAGTTGCTTAGAGTATCCTTGGCGAGAGGGGCAGCATACAAGTGGAAAGAAAGAAAGAGACATGTGGGTGGTCAGAGGATGAGCACTCTGATTTATCTTGCAGCAGTTTGTAATTCCTGTGTTACAATTTTGCTAAGTCTCTTCAAAGGTGTTGATCTGGATGCTGCTTTGACATTGCTGGAGGAAGAAGAGAGAGGCCATGCTAATCACACCATTTCAGATTCTTTTTTGGGCTTTGAGCCTGAAGGGGGTTATACCTGGACCTCTGGAAGGACCCGTGATATAGCTTGAGGATTCACTTGGAGTCCTGTTCACAGGACTCTCCTGCTGCAACGGCTGGCAGTACTTTTCATTAACCCCTTCAGATGGGGTATCAAGATGGATGTCAGCCTTTGAAGTAGGCCAGAAAAACAGAAGGAACAGAGACTCTAGAACATGCATTATTATTGTAGGCTGGTATAACAGAACCTTGAAACCAATTACTTCCCTCTGCCTTACCTTACACCAAAACAAATTGAGGTAGGATTATTTTGAGTTTTTTTTCTCACACTTTGCATTTCCCAGGATGGAGTGGTCTTCTCCCTTAACAGTTCTTTGCTCTCTTCCCCATTTCCAAGGCCAGATCTACATTCTTTCCCACCAGGCTGGACTGAAAGTCCTTTATAAGTTCTTGGGCTTGTTTCTTGCAGTGAAATTCCTGAGTATTTTGAGAATTGCACTCTGGCAGCCGAGCAGACTTTCCCTGCCAGCTCTTCCCAACATTGTAATAGCTGTGCTGGCCAGCTTGAATCAGCCAACGACTGGGCCTGACATAAGGATGTGTTCCCCCCCCTCTCTCCCTCTCAGAGCCCTGAAGTACATGCCTCATGCAGTTCTGAAGCTGCTGGAGAACATGCCGATGCCCTGGGAGCAGATACGTGACGTGCCTGTCCTCTACCATATCACCGGGGCCATATCCTTTGTAAACGAGATCCCATGGGTGATTGAGCCAGTGTACATTGCCCAGTGGGGGTAAGAGAGCCTCCCCAGCTGGCACTTGGGGCAGGGACCTAGGACTGGCCTTGGACTGTGGCTGATTCTCAGAACTGGATTTATTGTTCCAAGGTCCATGTGGATCATGATGAGACGGGAGAAGAGGGACCGGCGGCATTTCAAGCGAATGCGCTTCCCACCCTTTGATGATGAAGAGCCGCCCCTTGACTATGCAGACAACATCCTGGATGTGGAGCCCTTGGAAGCCATCCAGTTGGAACTGGATCCTGAGGAAGATGCTCCTGTGCTGGACTGGTTCTACGATCACCAGCCTCTGAAAGACAACCGCAAGTAGGTACCCCTACTAGTTCTCTTCTGGGGGGATAAGTGGCCAAGCGGCCCCCTCTCAGCAGGAGAACTGATGAGGTTCCAGTTGCTAGGCTTGAAGTGGGGGTTGGATCCTGGAGCAGGACATGTGTCTCTTTCGCTGGGTCAGTGAAAAGGCTCCAGATGCCTCTTGCTTCAAAGAGAGAGACCATTCTCTGTCTCTGCAGTTAATGGTCTAATTCTGTAGAGTCCAGAAAAGCTAAAGAAATAACTGGGGACCCTAAGTTCTTGCGGGCAGAACAAAGGGTTTGTGTGAAAGGAGCCCCGTTTTGGGGACCTGAATGATTCACACTGTCTTCTGGACTGCAGGTATGTCAATGGTTCCACCTATCAGCGATGGCAGTTCACCCTGCCCATGATGTCCACCCTCTACCGCCTGGCCAACCAACTTCTCACAGACCTTGTGGATGACAACTACTTTTACCTCTTTGACCTGAAGGCCTTCTTTACCTCCAAGGCTCTCAACATGGCCATCCCAGGGGGCCCCAAATTTGAGCCCCTGGTTCGAGACATCAATCTACAGTGAGTTGTGGAGATTTTGCCTTGCACGGGGTAGGGGGAATCCAAGTTTAAGAGGAGTCTTTAGGAGGAGCCTACTTGTGTGACTTCCCGACATTGTATCTGAATGGTTGAGTTGTCAAAATGATGTTTGGGCGAACCCAGGAGTTGTTTGAAGGGTTTATTGGTTTGGAAAGGTTGTGAGCACAGCTTGAAGATTTCAATTTGGGTGTGTGAGTGGATGCCTTGACCTCTGCTGGAGTGGGGAAGTAGCCTGGGAGCCTTTTTGAGCAGCCCTTATGTGGTTCTTCCTCTTCTGGCTCCAAAGGGATGAGGACTGGAATGAATTCAACGACATCAACAAAATCATCATCCGGCAGCCTATCCGGACTGAGTACAAGATTGCCTTTCCTTACCTCTACAACAACCTTCCCCATCATGTCCACCTCACCTGGTGAGATTTGGCAGGCTGACTGAGCTGAGGTTGGCAGGGGCAAGGAGGGAGGGCAGAGAAGCGAGCTAGGCCCATAGTTGGCCTTTAGCATGCTGGATGCTGTGCTCCACCAAGCGGGTGGACCAAGAGATTCAGTTGACATTAAATCCAGTTAAAGCAATGGCAGCATCTGATGACCCTCTTTGGTAGGACATCTTTGTCGTAACCACATCATGTCCTCTGCAGGTATCATACTCCCAATGTGGTCTTCATCAAAACTGAGGATCCAGACCTGCCAGCTTTCTACTTCGATCCTCTCATTAATCCCATTTCACACAGACATTCAGTTAAGGTGAGATCTGGTGGTGTGTTGTGTGTGATTCATGAATAAATGAACAGCAAACCTGCATTTTTGTTTCTGCCTGTTTCCATATCTGAAAGGTCCCCAGAGTATCTTCCAGATAAAAATGAAAATACAAGGTACTGAAAAAGCATTTAACAACTTTTGTTACAGCAAATATAAGAGCAGCTTTGAGAGATCAAAACAAATTAAGAGGGGTCAAAAATTGTGGGGAAAATGCTCATTTTGATCAAATAATAGAAGGAAATCTATTAAAATAACAAAAGGTGGCTTGCAGCCCTGTCTGTGGCTTTCACTCGACCATCTGAAGGGACTTATGAAAATAAAGAGTGGTGGGCCCCCCCAGTTCTGCAAGCCTCCTCCAGCTCTTGAGAATGGTCCCTTGGCCACCTTTCTAGCAAAGGGCCAGCTCTGAGGAGAGGTTGGCCTCAGAGATGGGCTTGGAATCCTCTCTGACTCTGTCTGATCCTCCCAGAGCCAGGAGCCGCTCCCTGATGATGATGAGGAGTTTGAGCTGCCAGAGTTTGTGGAACCGTTCCTCAAGGACACCCCGCTCTACACAGACAACACAGCCAACGGCATTGCTCTGCTATGGGCGCCACGGCCCTTTAACCTGCGCTCTGGCCGGACCCGTCGAGCCCTCGACATACCGCTTGTCAAAAACTGGTAAGGTAGCAGAGCCTGTGGCTGCACAATTTACCTCCCTGCATCTGAAAAGCCCTTTAAACCCATTTTCCTTCTGAAGGACCTTTGCAAAAGGTGGGCTTGGTTGCTGTTTGTTCCTCACCTCCTGCCTTGGCCAAATCTGTTCTTGCCAGTTGGGGTTCTGCTCTAGATTGCACAGGCTGAGAACCCTGCATTTTCCCCTTTGGCTACTAGGTACAGAGAGCATTGCCCTGCTGGGCAACCCGTGAAAGTGCGAGTCTCTTACCAGAAACTTCTGAAGTACTATGTCTTGAATGCGCTCAAGCACAGGCCCCCCAAGGCACAGAAGAAGAGGTGAGTGGCTCTCTTTTGCCATCCCTCCCCTCTTTGTAGGTGCTCTCCTTCCCTTCGAGAAGGCCTGTGGCATATCCTGCTCCTTCCCAGGACAAGACAGCCCCAAAAGAGCCTTGCTGGATGTGAGAAGTGGGTCTGGAGCCAAGCAAGGTAGTAGCCAGTCCAACACGTTCACACAATCCTTTGTGTCCCTTCTCTAGGTACCTTTTCCGCTCTTTCAAGGCAACCAAATTTTTTCAGTCCACCAAACTGGACTGGGTGGAGGTGGGACTCCAGGTCTGCCGCCAGGGCTACAACATGCTCAACCTTCTGATCCACCGCAAGAACCTCAACTACCTCCATTTGGACTACAACTTCAACCTGAAACCTGTCAAAACCCTTACCACCAAGGTGCCAGTTGCTTCCCTCTTCCTTTATCCAATAGTAGCAGCAACAGGGACAGGTCAGGGTTTGCCTTGCCAGGAGCTGTTAACCCATATTGTAGTGTGCATCCCCTATCAGTACTGCTTTCAGGCAGCTGCACCCATTAGAGGCAAAGGAATGTACTGGGAATCCCTGTTGAACTATCTCCTCCTCCTCAGGATCCCTTGATTACCCCCTGCTGCCCTCCTTAAGGTCTGCTATCTTGCTTGGTAGGAAAGGAAGAAATCACGCTTTGGTAATGCCTTCCACCTGTGCCGTGAGGTGCTGCGACTGACCAAACTGGTGGTAGACAGCCATGTTCAGTACAGACTAGGAAATGTGGATGCCTTTCAGGTGGGTGGCACTGTTCTGCTGCTGGGTCTTGAGAGGCTCTGCAGTGCACTATGAGCCTCCATAGCTCAATCCTGAGCTACATGTGTTCTCTTCTGTTGGAACCCTGGTGTTTTTCTCCACAGCTGGCAGATGGCCTCCAGTACATCTTTGCTCACGTTGGGCAGCTGACAGGGATGTACCGGTATAAATACAAACTGATGAGGCAGATCCGGATGTGCAAAGACCTCAAGCACCTGATTTATTACCGCTTCAACACAGTGAGTGCAGCTGAGCTAGAGAGGCAGCCCCTGTTTTTTGTGAGAATTATTTTCTGCTGCAGACCCAAGATACTCATCAGCTTACAGGAAATAAATCATATTTTATAAAAAAATAAAGTTATTCGAGTACAGAATCCTAAACTGGAAAGCCATAGGACAGTCATGTTTCCAGAACAGCTCTGTTTGCAGTAATTTCCAGCAGACCAGTTCAGGATTGAGGCTCTGCCAGCATAGGGGTATGGCAGCAAGTGAATCTCTGTGAGTTTTGTCAATGGGGGGCTTCCAACAGCTTCCCCCAGCCCTGGGACCCACAAATCAGGTGGGCCTATTCCAATTCAGATGGTTGTGAGGATACTTGGGCATCAAGCTATGTCAGATTGCTCCTGTGAAACCAATTCATCTTTCTCTTGTCTAGGGGCCGGTGGGGAAGGGCCCTGGCTGTGGTTTCTGGGCTCCGGGTTGGCGCGTGTGGCTCTTCTTTATGAGAGGTATTACACCCCTGCTGGAGCGGTGGCTTGGCAACCTGCTGGCCAGGCAGTTTGAAGGTAAGCAGAGATCTGTCTTGTGGCTGGCTTTAATCGGGCCGTTCATATCTCCTTCAGCAACTTGATCCTGGGGGAAAACAAGAGACAGTTGTCAGTGAAATGCTCTGCTCGTGAATCTTCAAATAGCTTTGGATCATCATTGTGATTCTTTGGGATTTGGTTTTCCTAAAATGGTTCCTGAAGGTTCATTATTCCTCCTGAAGTGCCTTTGGGTGAGCTTTGGAAACAGTTGGCTTCCAAATCCAGAATCTAAACCTGTTCCTCCCCATCCAGATCCTAATAGCTTCCAGGCACCAGGTCATGTGCTCCATTGCCTCTCCTGCCTCATCTGGGGTAGAGATCTTTCACTGAGTAGCCTTATCTTAAGTGAGTGGACGATCTCTCTCAGGGGTTTCATCATACTAAGCAACAGGAGAGAGAAGACCCAAAGCTTTGGCATCCTCAGTGAAGTTCCCTGGACTCTATTTGTCCCCTCCCACTGCTGTAGACTGGAACTAGAAGGATAGTGCCCCCACTCTCAGTGTTTACCTTCATGGGTAGCACAACTGATGATGTTGAAAACCATCACCAAGACCAATCAAGTCAACTAGGTGTGAATCCTGACTTCATAAATCAGTTTCATCCAGGACTCTCTGTACTGCACTCCAGAATAAATTCTGACTTGATTTATTCTGAGTGCAATTCTTGTCTATTTTCCCTGCTGCTGTGCTGCTGTTGATCACTTTTTCTCAAAGAATCAAAATCCCTCTGAATCAGCCTTGAATCCTAGAAAGGTGGAGAGCTTTTCTGTTACCCTGGGGAGATTCAACAACCTGCTGGAAAGTCCAAGGAGCAACCATGCACATGCACTGTTCTTCATCTTTCCTTCCAGGCCGCCATTCAAAGGGTGTGGCCAAGACTGTCACCAAACAGCGGGTGGAGTCACACTTTGACCTGGAGCTGCGTGCAGCAGTGATGCATGACATCCTGGACATGATGCCTGAGGGGATCAAGCAGAACAAGGCCCGGACCATCTTGCAGCACCTGAGTGAAGCTTGGCGGTGCTGGAAGGCCAATATCCCTTGGAAGGCAAGTCCCAGAAGGTCCTTGCCCCTCCCTCAAGTGAGGTCAGCCTTTCAGATGATCCGGCCTCGCCTAGCAAAATTGCAAAATTTGATTCACAAAATCTTGTGAATGAAATTAAAAAGGCAACTGGACTTTCATTTTTAGATGTTACAGAGAAAGGTTCCAACCAGGAGTCTTTTTCAACCTCATAAAAAACGAAAAATGATGCAGAATATATAAACACATTTCTCAAAAGGGGGTAGGAAACTTTGAAACCAAATACACAATTCTCATGTAACAAGCTCAAAAAACAGGAGACTGGTAGTAAAGATTAGAGAGAGGTCTCAGGGTTTCAGTTTAATCACCCCTGCTCTAGTCAAAGGTCTGTTTTACATACATGCCAAAGCTGTAAATGGGGCAACTGAAATCTTGTCTCCCCCGCTTTGTGAATTGAAATCCAGCCTTTTGTTTTTCTTCCTTTCTCGTTGCCAGGTTCCAGGGTTGCCCACTCCTATTGAGAACATGATCTTGCGGTATGTGAAGGCCAAAGCAGATTGGTGGACCAACACAGCGCACTACAACCGGGAGCGCATCCGCCGTGGTGCCACGGTGGACAAGACCGTCTGCAAGAAGAACTTGGGCCGCTTGACTCGGCTGTACCTGAAGGCTGAACAAGAGAGGCAGCACAATTACTTGAAGGTTGGCTACTTGTGCGTCTCTCTGTGGGAGGCATGCCGGTGTGCTGCAGGTGGACCAGTTTTGACCTTGCTGTGGTTTATCTGCAGGATGGTCCGTATATCACTGCGGAGGAGGCTGTGGCCGTTTATACTACCACGGTGCATTGGCTGGAGAGCCGGCGTTTCTCGCCTATCCCCTTCCCTCCCCTCTCCTACAAGCATGACACCAAGCTCCTGATCTTAGCCTTGGAGAGGCTGAAAGAGGCTTACAGGTAGTCTGAGAGCCTGCAGGTGGGAGGGTGGATGTGTGATGTTGAGGGGTTGTGTACTCGGGATGAAACAGAACACAGCATCCAAGCACTTTTTAAAAAATCTGTTAATGTTCCTGGACAGAGGAATATTAGTTTTAGTCAAGCAAGCAGCATTCAGCTGAAGCATGTGAAAGATCCCACCCCTTCTGCTGGGATGTGGCAAAGGGACTTACGAATTTAAGTTGCTCTGCGCTACGGACATTAACTTCTTGCTGAGAACAGCCTGGCCTTTTCTTCTCTACCAGTGGATAGCTAGTACTAAATTTCCATGAAATCAAGGGCTCTTGTTAGAATTTACCTGGCAATCTATTGCAGGTAGTGAGGTCTTCTTTTCTTTAGATCTTCTCTCTCAGGAAATATGTGCCAGATAGATTGATCCCTCTAAGGGTTACTTCCTCTGCACATGCCAATCCCTATACTGACTCCTCTTCACTAATCCTCTGTTGTGCAGGTAGTACTCTGAAACTACCTAAATTCAATTTTGCTTGCTAGCCATTTTTTCCCTCTCTTTAATTCTGACTCTCTTCTTGCCAGCTCCTTAGCCTATTTCAAATTCCTCTTCCCTCTCATGAGAGCCTTTATGTGTGAAAAGGCCTTATTTATTTTCCTCCCAGCTCTTTTCCATGCTGAGTTTATTAGCTTATTAGTAAGTACATCTTTTATGTCTGGGAGATTGTCTGGCAAGGTGCCTCCCTGGATTAATCTGTCTCATTCTGTCCGATGTGACTTGCTTCCCTCTGAGGAAGGCCCTCTGAGCTCTTCTCCCAAACTACTTCTTTCCTCCAGTGTGAAGTCTCGTCTGAATCAGTCCCAGCGGGAAGAGCTAGGCCTCATTGAGCAGGCATATGATAATCCTCATGAGGCCCTTTCACGCATCAAACGACATTTGCTGACCCAGCGAGCCTTCAAGGAGGTGAGATTGGCAAGGAAGAGAGGACAGCAGTTGGGTTTCGCATCAATGCATGGCTGCATACAAGGGACTATTTCCTAATGAATGAGGGTCCTGATTGACATTTTCCTTGACCAGGTGGGCATTGAGTTTATGGACCTCTACAGCCACCTGGTCCCTGTCTATGACGTGGAGCCTCTGGAGAAAATTACAGATGCCTACCTGGACCAATACTTGTGGTATGAGGCAGACAAGAGACGTCTCTTCCCACCATGGATCAAGCCAGCTGACACAGAGCCCCCTCCATTGCTGGTATACAAGTGGTGCCAGGGTGAGTTTGGGCATAGGGTCTTAATGGTAAAGTTCCTCTCTAAGACAAGATGACCTCTCCCAAGAGACAAGGATGGGTGTTTCTGTTGACTTTATGGTTCTGGGGGAGGAAGGAGTGGGGTGGTCCAAGCTGGGTTATTTCAGGAAAGCTGAGAAGCAGGTGACTAGCCCCCCCAGGCCTCTTCCTCCAATTGCTGCAGGATGCAAAGGGTCTGTCCTTGCTTGCCATCTCCCTTCATGCTTTTGATGGCTTCCAGGCATTAACAATCTTCAGGATGTGTGGGAAACCAGTGAAGGGGAGTGCAACGTCATGCTTGAGTCCCGCTTTGAGAAGATGTATGAGAAGATCGACTTGACGCTGCTCAACAGACTGCTGCGCCTCATTGTTGACCACAACATTGCTGACTACATGACAGCCAAGAACAACGTGGTCATCAACTACAAGGTGGGCTGGCTGGCGGTCCTCTCTGCTCTTAGCAAAGGTATGGCCCCAATGGTCTCCTTGACCCTCTTCTCTTGCACCCACCCAGGACATGAATCACACCAACTCCTATGGGATCATCCGGGGCCTGCAGTTTGCCTCCTTCATTGTCCAGTATTATGGCCTGGTGATGGACTTGCTGGTGCTTGGCCTGCACCGGGCCAGTGAGATGGCTGGTCCCCCGCAGATGCCCAATGACTTCCTCAGCTTCCAAGACCTCGCCACAGAGGTGGCCCACCCTATCCGTCTGTTTTGCAGATACATTGACCGCATCCACATCTTTTTCAGGTACTGGTTAGAGGGATGGGAGTCAGTTTGAATCCCTGTTAGGATGGGAGAGACCCTGCTCTGCATCTTCCATGAGCTGGGTGCAGGTGGCCCTTTGTTGGAAGAAAGCTGTGTCCTGGCAGGAACTAGGGGCAGTGAACTCCAAAAGATGTTACAACTTTGCTCTGTTCCCTTGACTCTCAGCGATTAGGCTGCTTTTGCTATCTAG
>JANHZU010005649.1:0-12017 GCA_032468055.1 Acrochordus granulatus | reverse complement strand
CCCCACCCCCAATTCCTCCTCGCAGCTTCTCCATCCTTCATGCACAGCGTCTTCAGCCCCATCCTCCTGCTCAGCCTCGTCACGATGTGCGTCACACAACTGAGGCTCATCTTTTATATGGGCGCCATGAATAACATCTTGGAGTTCCTGGTGGAGGGAGACCTAGAGACAGGTGGGTGCCACCTTCTACCCACGGGAGGCCTAAGGAGGGGCTAGCAGCCTTTGGGGGCAAAGAGCCTGGTCTCCATCTGGCTGACCTCTGGCGCACAGGCTGGGCCCTGGAGGAAGCCTCAGTTGTGTCGTGGTCCGTGGGAATGGCCTTGGGAGAGGAAGACTGCAACCTAGGCAATGGTCTGATGAGAGGCCGCTCAGTCCACAGGTGAGGGAGGAGCAAGGGAAGTGCTTCAGAAGGGACCCTCCCTAGTTTTCCGGAGACTAAAAAGAAAGGAGGGAGGAAAAATGCTTTCAAGGGTCTGTCCATGTAACCTTGGTAGGAGAAGGTCACCTGGCTGTGCTGCTTGTCTGGGCTACCTCGCAAGGTTAACAGATGCTTTCAGGCTGCTGGTCCCTAAAGCACCCTGTTAAGTGGGCTTGCAGGGATCCATCTGGGCCCTTCTGCATGCCACCGGCTGTAAATAAGTCCAGACACCCCAAATCCTGAGCAAACCCATTTTGGGCTTCCACTCCTGGAAGTCTCTGGGGTGAATCCGGAAGTCTGACTGCCTGGTGGGCACCAGTTGCAGAAGGCATTAGAAACCTAGCTTTGGGGCATGTTTGCAGGAGGTCTTCGGGCGGCTGTAGCACACTTGTGTTGTGTTCGTGTCTGAAAGCAAGCAAGCAAGGGGGTGGGGGGCTTCCCCAGCAGTCCCTGGTGCCCAGACCCGGGCAGTCCGCCTGGGACGGATGCTCAGAGGCAGTTTTGCAAGGCAGACTTTCGTGGCACGTCGCTGCCCCTTTCAGCCGCGTTTCCATGACAGGCAGGGCACTGGGGGCATGGGCGGCGCTCGCTGCTCCCTGGGGGACCGGGCTGCTGCTGGGGGCGAGGAGAACGGGGGCCCCTCAGCCACTGGACCAAAGGGTCTGCTCAGCCCCGGGAAGGCACAACACCACCACGGAAGAGCTGCAGACTCTGAGTCAGAGTCCCTATTTATAGCTGCTGGAAGGGAGCCAGGAGGAGGGAGCTGCTTGCATGCGCACCCGGGTCTTCGCACAACAGGGCGAAAGCATGTGCGCCTCTTGCGTAGTAACAGCCAGTTTCGGCCTGCTAAAGCTGGAATCTCTTGAAGCCGGTGAATCAGCTGGTGCTTTCAGAGCGGGAGGGAGGGAGATGGCCAGGGAACCGCTTGCCCAGCACGGACGCCCCCGGCTCCTGCGCCCGGCTCTCCAGGGCCTCTTTGGGCGGGCCTTTCCTTGGCACCGTCTCCCCCAGAGGGCACCTCAGCAGAGACCGTTCTGGGTGCCTTGGCCTGGGCTCGGGGCCATAACCCCTGCCCTGTCGGGACCCCCATTCCTGGCTCCAGCTCTCCTCCTCCAGAGAAGGTAGCAGGAGGAGAGCCCGGCTTGGGCCACGGTCGGTAAGGGAGTGGATGCCCGTTTTTGCCAGATGCCCCCTCCGCTGTGCCCTGGAGCAAAGGCCAAGGCAGGCTGGGAGGAGGAGGGCAGCAGAGGCGGGCACTGGGCTGCCTCCCCCAGCGGGGCCGCTGCCTGGAGGGCTCCTGGTCCTCACCGAGGCCCGCCTGCTTGTCTTCCAGTGGGGCTTTACAGCTCCATCTTCGGAGTGCTGCAGCTGCTTTGCCTCCTGACGGCTCCGGTGATCGGGTACATCATGGACTGGAAGCTGAAGGAGTGCGAGGACGGCCCCGAGGAGGCGGACAAAAGAGATGCCAGCCTCCCGTACGTGCCTCGAGGGTCTGCAAGCTGCAGCGTCCCGGCCAGCCGCGCGCCCAACCCCGCATTCCTTCTCACCGCCCACCTGCACTCGTTCTGTGGGCGCACGAGGCTGCGACCTGCCGCAGGGAAGGGCCCTGCTCGATGGGGAGGCTGCAAGGCATCTGGGTCACCGGGCCAAGGACCGCAGTGTCGTCATTGCGGGCGCCGTGCTTGTGGCGGACCTGGAGGCAGAGGGTTGCCTGGATGAGTCAGAGCTCTGGAAAGTAGGGAGAGGGTTACCCGGAACCGGCTGGCACAGGGGCACTGGGCAGGGAGGGAGCCTGCGGGTCTGAGGTCTGGGGACAACCCGTGTGATGTTCCCACTGCCTGCAGGGGTGGGAAGAGGAAGAAGCCTCGCGACCGCCGGATCCAGAAGGTCTCCAACGCCACCCGGGCTTTTGTTTTCACCAACGTGCTGCTCGTGGGCTTTGGGGTCACTTGCCTGATCCCCAACTTGCCTTTGCAGGTGAACAAAGTGGGGGTAGGCAAAGGGGCCCAGCTGTGACAGGCTCGCTGAGGCCCCGGGGGAATCCCCTTGAGGACTCCCGGTGGGTGTGTGGGAAGACTGGCCGGCTTGACCCTGTGCTGGAGGAGCTCCTCTGCCCCGGGAGCGGAGGGGCCCCCCTCCACTGCGAGGTCTTAGAGGGCCGTTGGCAGTTCCTGGGGTGTCCTGCAGAGGCCCCAGGGGTGGCTCCCCGCTCTGAAGGGAGTCTCCCCCTTCTCTCTTCCAGATTCTTTCTTTCATCTTGCACACTGTTGTCAGAGGCTTCATCCACTCGGCGGTCGGCGGCCTCTATGCTGCTGTGTAAGTCCAGCTCCTCCTTGGCTGCCCGTTTCAATCTGGGTCACTCCCACATTGCCACTCGGTTTCTGGGTGAAGTCTTCCTTCTCCCTGGATTACCTGATTCATGCCCGTGCCCTGAGATGTTGGCTGGCACCTCTGGGAGTTGCTGCAGAACGGGTGGTGGCCACCCCCACATCCTTCCCGTGCCATCAGAAGGAGGCTGAGGTCAGCTCTGGCCACGGCTGCGTTCTCCTCGGAGCAAAACAGTGCCTTGGCAGCCAGCTGGTCCTCTGCCCTGAACCTCGGGCCAGAAAGAGGCTGCTCTGCGGGCCCCCGGCGCACGTCTGCATCTGGCCTGGAGGGCTGCCTCTCGTGCCAAAAGGGACCCAGGTTTCGCTTCCCCGCTTTGCGTTCCCTGGTTTCTTGGCGAGGCTGGCCGTCCGTCTCACGTGTGCGCGCGCACACACAGGCACAGGCACAGGCACGCCGTCCCTCCATCCAGCGGCAGCTGCTGGCACTCAGCAGAGCTGACTCACATGTTTTTGTTCTGCTTGGACACTTGTTGTTTTGAAAAGGGATGTTACGGCTTGCATGTCACTTAGGGCGTTGAGTGCAGTTCTGAGATTGCTCAACCCAGGAGGGGCCCAGCCAAGTCTTATCAGCTTCCCCGGCTCCTGTTTTGCGCCAGCAGCCTTCAACACTCAGCACTTTGTAATCAGGGATCGTGTTTGTCCTCCAGTCTTCCGGGTTCCTCTGGGCCAGGGCAGGCTTTGGGATGGCCACGACCTTTTAAGCCAGCAGTGGCCCTTCCGGAGCCTCTGGCTGTGCCACTTTCTCATGTGCAGAGGGAGCCGATCGGTCGTCCAGTGTTGCTCTTGCACCTCCCTGAATTCCACTTGTGGGCGCCTGAGGGAGGGCCTCTAGTTCAGCATCTGCAGACATGTGGGTCACCTGCCCCTTCCCCCCACAGGTATCCCTCCACACAGTTTGGCAGTTTGACCGGGCTACAATCTCTCGTCAGTGCCCTCTTTGCGCTCCTGCAACAACCCCTGTTCCTGGCCATGATGGGCCCCCTGGAAGGAGACCCCCTCTGGGTAAGTGGTGCCGCCTAGGCTGGTCAGCGGAGGGGCAGTTCAAGGGTTCCATGGATCATCAGCCTTGGCTGATGAGGTGCTTGTGAGAAGGGATGAGGGTGGGGGAGTAAGTCACACATGGCAGGGGCTCCTCGCACGGCCAGTTCTTGCTCCCTGTGGGACTCGGGACCAACGGGTGGGAGGCTGCCACCCAGAAGAACTTGGCCTGCCCACGGGCAGATCTTCCTGCTCCCTCAGGCAGCCAGTCGCTGCGCCGTGGAGGGCTTTAGAGGTGTGAGTGTGTATGAGCGTGCCCAGTCCCGGGGCCTGGGTCTCCCCCAGGGGCCAGTTACGTTTTCAGGTCACCTAAACACATCCCTGAGATGCCGTTCTGGGGATGAAGTAGGAGTTTCCATCCCGTCCCTGGCGAGGGCAGCGTCCTGGAGTAGATCTGGTGGACAGGGCAGCGCCCTTTGTGCAACGCCTGGCAACTTTCAGCCCTGCAGCGGAGCCGCTTTGGAGTCCCGCGGAACTGAGGGCAGTCCAGGAGGCTGCCCGGTCTCGGTGGGAGGGCTGGGAGGCCTCTTGGATCTGCTCCCAGAGACCACGTGGCCTTTGTTTGTGCAGCGGGGCTGGCTGGAAGCTGTCCTGGCGGTCTTGGGCACGTGGGGGGCAGAAGGCCACATCCAGACGTCTGGTGAGCTGTTGTCTGGCTAGTGATCTCCTGCCCTTGTTTTGGCCTCCAGGAGGGGAAAATCTCGAAGGGCGCTTTGGTGCAGAAACCGCGGCGATCATTCTCTCTCCCCTTTGAAACCTGGGAAGACCGGGTCTTCCCTGGGGTGGGTAGGGCGTTCAGGGGCCAAAGCGAGGATGAGCCCCTCTTCCCTCCTGATGGGGCCCAGGAAATGCGCGCCTGAGGAGAAGCGTCCTGGCTGGGGGAGCTCTGCAGCAGCCACTGCCCCGACTCCCGGGGCTGCAGTGCAAGCAAAGGGGGAAGGGTCCGGGTATCCCCTCCGAGGTCCCTTCCGACCAGCTCCAAGGGGGAGCGGGCGAGGGAGGGCGCTTCCGCTCCTTGTGCCACCTTCCTTCCTCCTCCATAGCTGGAAGGCCGAGGGTGGCGGTCGAGCCAGTGAGCGAGCAACTGTTGAAACTGGGCAAGTGCGGTCGAGGCACGTGGCCTCTCCTCCTGAGCCAGCTTGGCACTCCGGGCCAGCAGGCGGTTTGGGCTCAGGGGCTGCTTGGCACAGGCAGGCCCCAGTGCTGGGGGTCCCTCGAAGCACAGGAGATCAGCCGCTCCCAGCAGCCGCGGGGCGACTCAGAGCAGGGTGGCCAAGCGGTTTTGCCCTCCACAAACCGGGCTGCTTTTCCAGCAAAGCTTTGAGTGCTCTTCCCTGTGGGGAGGGAAGCCAGGAACCTGGGCCCTCACCTGTCCCTCTCCCCTGCCAGGTCAACGTGGGTCTGCTGGGCGTGAGCATGCTGGGCTTCTGCCTGCCCCTCTACCTTATCTGCTACAAGCGGCGCCTGGAATGGGAGAGGCAGCAGAAGGAGGACGATGCCAAGCTCTTCCTCAAGATCAACGGCACACCTAGCGAGGAAGCCTTTGTCTAGACACTCCTTTGGACTGGGGAGGGGGCCGGCTGGAGGCCCTGGTCTTCTCCGGTGCTGCCTGCCCTCCCCGGCACCCCACAGGCCCCCGAGAAGCCTCCCACGCTCCCCGGCGCAGCTCCGGTCCCACGGGCCTTGCTTTGGGTTTAACAGCCACGCCACAGCGCCTCTGCCGTAGCACCACCCAGCTTGTGGCCCTCCCCTCGCACGGTCTCTGGTGCTGGCCTCAGAGACACCGAACTCAGTACGGGTCTTGGTGCTTTGCAAAGGGAACGGAAACTCCCCTTCCCCCCGTCCTGGCGATCTAACTCTTCCTGGCACACCTGCATGATGCACGCGCACAGGCAGTGGCTCGGTTTGTGTCTGTGCAGGACGCAGATTCCCGCCTCGCTCCCCACCTGTCTGCCCTCCATTCTGCGGCAGGGGCTTCCAGCCACTCCCCTGGTCATCTTGCAGGAGCCTGTTGGCCCCTCTGCCTCCGAGCCACTGGCAGGAGAGGGCCAAGGAGAGCGCCTGGTCTGCCTGCACCTTGCACCCGCGCTGGGGGTGCGTGGTCCCCACCCCTCTCTGCAGACTGAGGAGCAGCTTGACAAACGCCGGGGGAGGCACAGCATCTTCTCCCTCACTTATGACTCTTCACAGCCTGACTGAAGAGGGTAGACTTTGCACTGGGTCACGCAGGCGTCTTGGCTGCAGCAGGAAGTGGCCCCAAAGCCCCAGACTGCGGCAGGCTGACTGGCACCAGATCGCAAACTGGGGTGAGGTGCGGGGGCCGCTGCCACCCCCTGCCACTCCTTGGCTCTGCCAAGGCCAAGTTCAACCTGCCTGGCATGGCATCTGCTGCTCCCTGGCGGCAGGAATGCCGCAACCGTGGTGCCCAAGAATGCCAAAGGAGGGTTTGCGGTGTCTTGCCTCTCTGACATCAAAAGAAAAACACACCACTCTCTCTGGTCTTCGTCTTTTTTGCTCCAAGGCTGATCCTGGTAGAAACTCCGGCCAAGGTGCTCTCCTCAGAGCCCAGTGGCCTCCCCTTTGCTGCGTGTACTACAGTGGAGGCCGGAGAGGCTTTGGAGGTGGGCACTGAGCTCACACAGCCCACATCTTCCTCAGCCCTTGCCTTGGCCTTTGTCTGGATGCTAGCCAAGGCCTGGGGCTTGTCTGCTCCCCTCCCCTCCCCAAGAGGCAGAGAACAGAGGAAACAGCCTCCTGCTCTCAGAGCGATCTTCCTTCCTTCCTGGCTCAGATGCTCCAACTATCATCTTCTGTGTGCAGAAAGAGGTGGACTGGACTTGCCCAAGGCAGTGTGCCAGGGTTGGTGGTGTCCAGACCAGCTGCCGAGTCAAGCCATGGCACAGTTTTGTTTTTCATAGAGGGCATGTGGAAGACGGCAGTGATCCCACGTGGTTCTCACAAACTCTGCCATGGGCAAGCAAGTGCCCTTGAAGTGCGTGCCAAATTGCAGTGAGGCAGCATACCCTGATGAAGCAAAGGAGGAGGCTGAAGGGATGGAATCAGCCAAGTTGGGGGGAAAGGAGACCACAAGGAAAGGGATGGCTGCACTTCCTGTCAGTAAGCACTGGCTGCCCCCACTGATCTTTCCTTTTAAGAGGAACACGCTTCGGAACTGACAAGGGTCTGTGATGCAGCCCTTAACTGACACTGCTACCAAATGTGGCTACCACTGCCAGCCAAGACTGCCAGGAGGCTGGGCAGCAAGGCTAAAGCGGGCTCTGGTTCACCCTCCGCTGCAGCCATTGCATTAATCCATAGCATGGCTGGTTTGGAAGGAGGGAGGGGTGGGAATGCAGTCCACTGCAACACTTGCTCTTTGCAGATCCAGCCCTTGGGGCAACTGGGAGGCCACAGGCATGGAAAAGCATTGCAAGAGCATCAAAACAGCCGGGAGCCTCGGAGTCCAATGGCGAGACCCACTCTGTAGTGCCTGTGTGGAGGCTCAGTGGAACAGAAGGGGAAAAGTGATCCCCAAAGAAGGCTTGGGCAGCCCTCTCGCCCTGCGTGGCATGCAGCGTGGCTCTCTTCTGCCTTAGCCCCCTAAAGGTCTGGGTCAAACGCCTCCCCTCCCCTCCCCTCGCCAGACTCTCCAGGTTTGCATGGAAGAGGGACTAACAAATGAAACTAAATGCCCAAGAAGAACCAGTGGGTGTGAATGGGGCCAGGCCGCTCTGTCTGTCCCTCCCTCTGGGGCAGCTCCTGTGCGCAGCCCCTGGGACAGCCAAGGCCCAGGCTGGCATGATGCAGCTCCAAGGCCTAAGCTTTGGGCAGAATTCCCTGGGCCAAGAAGCTTGCAGTGGCTTTCTGCAAGAGTCCCACTTGCGGGGGGGAAGAAAACGCCCCCCCCACTAGTAGTCCTGCATGACCCAATCTGCCAGGTCTCTGCTCAGCACCCCTCAAAGCCTCAGGTATGCATCCTGTCCGCTATGGCATGAGGCTGCCCTGCAGGTCTACCTGCCATTGCTGAGGCAGGTGGGAGTTGGTTGAGAGTGCTTCCAACCCCATTTATTTGTTACATTTATTTGCTGCCCAACTCTCTAAAGGTGAGCATTTGGAAGGGCTGGCCTGGCACCGCTTGTGTCTCCTCACATTTGGTCACTTGGACCTGGGAAAACTGGCCTTGTTGCAAAAGGCTGCTGGTCACAAAAGCCTCGTGTGGCAGCTAGCTCCATCTTGATCATGCACAAAGACTCCTCTTTTGGAAGAGATCACGTCCTGGCAAGGCCCGCAGTCCTTCGGTGGGAGCCCATGCAGAGCCAGTCCGTGGTCTCCCATGGTGCTGCAGGAGGAGGATGGGGGCTGTGCCAGCAGCAAGCCAAGCCCTCCCAGGCCAGGCAGGCTTGCCAAACGCTGAGCTGCTTTCCCAGCCACACTCAGAATTGGAGAACCAGCTGCTGTCCTGTCCATGTTGCTTTCTATAATGGTGGTGGCACACCATGAAGGCTAAGGAGCAGGTTGTCCCCTTCCTGCCTCCAGGAAGGAGCAGGTTGTCCCCTTCCTGTCCTCCATCCTGCCAAGTGGATGAGGCCTCGCCCCTCCTGTGCTGCCAGTGAGGTCCGCAGTTCCTTCGAGCAGAATCCCTGGCACCCATGGATGGCCTTTGCGAGAGAAGGCACTTCCCCTCCACACCTGCTATGGTCATCTCAGGAGACAGCACCTCCCGTGGGCTCTTTCCCCCTCACAGATCCAGTGGCTCTTTCTGGCCTTTTTGCTAACTGTGCCAAGCCCTCCATGTATTCCAAGACCCGCCTGGTCACCGACTGGCCCCAAGGCAGGACCAGGAGGGCAGGATGAGCTTTAGCCTGCCTCAGGATTCCACAGAGGCTGCGGCTTTCAGACAGTTCTTGGTCCTGCCAAAGGACCCCTGCCCAATAAGATCCCCCGAGGCTGCTTCTGTGGTGGATCAACACGCTGCCTGACCTTTGGGAGCTCAGACTGGCATCTGGACAGCCATCTAGAGGAAGTCCACCTCACTGAGTGGACAGTTCTTGTCTTGAGTGGACAGTCGGCTTGCTTGACACTGCTCTGGGTGACCAGGATAGCGGGGGTCCCATTGGAGTGCTGTCCAGCTCTGCTCTCCTGTCAGGGAAGATCTCTGGTGTGGCACTGGGCTACCCGGTACTTTTTGCCTTGGGGATGTCAGTCTCCATGATAAAAGGAGACTGACATCTCCTTTTATCATACCATGATAAAAGTCATACTCCTTTTGACATACCACCCCTAATATCCAGTTAGGGGTGGTTTGGGATTTCAATCCACTGTACCTATGGCACAATCCCAACTAGTATCTGGTGCCATGCATGAGGCTGGGTTTTGTGGAACAGAATCCTACAGAAGAGAGCAGGAATGGAGGCCCCCCATTCCAATTCTCTGCTCGCTGCAGGGGCCATCTTTGTCTCGGATGTATGCCATCCAGCCTTTTGAAGGAAGCCAAGAGGGTCTACCGCGTCAAGTGGTCATTGTTCCACTCACGAAGTTAGTACGATCCTCGGTTGTGACCCTGCCTTTGAGAAAACAGTAAAGATGTCCAAATATGTCCAGTCCTCCTCCTGCGTAACACTATTGAATCTGCCCTCCGTGGCCTCTTCTGCAGGCTAAACATAGCCACATGTTCAACTGTTCCTCTCGTGGTGACTGTTTTCTTGCCACTTCCCCATCCTGAAGCCATTCCCTGGACATTCTTCAAAGGATCACTGTCTGTTTTGAACTGGGGCGCCCATAACTGGATGCAGGTCTCTGGAGAAACCCAGAGGGGGCAAGTACTTCCTGTGGTCTGGACGCTTCACTTCTGTTACTGCAGCCTGATAGCATTCATCTTTTTAGCATCTGCATGACACCGCTAGCTCGTGCTTACTTTGGACACCCACAGTTTCACACTGTCAGCCCTGCGAGGTGGACATGCACAGGCAAGCAACTCCACAGGGAGACCAGAATTAAGCATTGTAGAGAGAGGCTACCTTGAGGGCATCTGGCCAGTCTGCCTCTACTTCTCTCCACCTAGAGTCCCTTCTTATTTATTTATTAAACTTGTATGCTGCCAATTTCACAAAGAGCGACTCTTGGCAGCTTACAATCCATAAAAATACAGCATTAATAACAAAAGTTAAAAATTGATCTACAAATTTAAAATTTAGACTAGATATGGAGGAGGGGAGCAAACACACAAGGGGGAGATGAGGCAGTTTAATCTGTTAGCCATCACCGTGATGACATCCCTCCCTTAGGACCCCATGCCAATTGGCAGAGCCAGGTCTTCAGGGTCTTTCGAAAGGCCAGAAGGGTGGGGGTGGAGCTCACTTTTGGGGGGTAAGATGTTCCACAGAACAGGAGCCAGGGCCCTTCTCTGGACCCTTGACTGACAGTCCGCAGCATGCCTCTTCTGCCAGCCGTGATGGGATGGACCATTCCCGCAGGGGTGAGATGGTTCTGCAGGTAGCCCAGTCCCATGCCATGAAGGGCTTTAAAGGTGAGAACCAACACCTTGAATTGCACCCAGAAGCAAACGGACAACCAGTGCAGCTCATGGAACAGTGAGTGTGACATGGGCCACTCTGGGGCCCCCAAGAATTATCCACAGAGCTGTGTTCTGCACCAGCTGTGGCTTCCAAATGTTCTTCAAGGGTAGCCTCATGCTGAATGCATTGCTGTAGTCCAAATGTGAGATGACTAGGGCATGAGTGACTGAGCACAGGGACTCCTGGTCCAGGAAAGGACGCAACTGGCACACAACACAAAGTTGTGCAGTCTCTTCCAGCCACAACTACCATCTGCTCTTCTAGCAGGAGTCGACAGTCAAGGAGAACCCCGGAGTTGTGCGCTGGGTCTGTCTTACTACTATTTCCCTTCGCAGGAGTTAAGGAAAGCTTCCGCCTCGGGGTCACTTTGGACGGGAGATTCTCCTATGAAGAACATTCGATCAAGACTGCTGCTGAACTGAGAAGCAGAAGTAACATCCTGCACAAACTGGGGCTCCGCAACAGGCGCACTGCAAATATCTGCACTCAGCTTCGTGAACTCAGCAGCACAACCGCACAAATCACTGCGCATTGTCAGCGGGATGACCCGACTACCCCCGCGTATCGGCCGCCTGTTTCGAGTCATATTCCACCTCCAGAAATAAGTCCAAAAAATGCTCTCTTTCAAGAGTATCTGAAGACCCCCAGCTGCCACTGCTGAATGACGTAGCCTGCCTGGAAGGAAACAGGCTGAGATCCGGACGCCCGGCCGGCTCCACTGCGGAGGCGCCCGCAGAAGACGACCGTGACATTCACAAAGTGTGGAAGCAACGTGGGGTAGAAAAGCGCCCCCCGCACTGTCGAAGCTCGCCCTGTATTTTGGAAAAATCACCTGGATTTGACCAGCGATACGGTCAGCCCGTCCCGCCCGCTGAACGGCTCCCCTTCGCTCCGCGGCCGCCCTCCGCCGGGGAGATGTGCCCACTCAGAGGGGGCGCGATAGGGGCGCCACTGAATTTGATGCGCACCGGACACGGCAGATGTGCAGACGCCCCCTCTGAGTGGGCACATCACCCCGGCGGAGGGCGGCCGCGGAGCGAAAGGGAGCCGTTCAGCGGGCGGGACGGGGGGCCGAAACAGCGCCCGCAAAGGAGACTTGGCTGAGTTCTTGGCGGCGGCACCGGAGCAGAAAACGGCATCCGCCATCCAGCGGACGCCGGTCACGCTTTCGGTTTCACCTGACGCGCGTCTTCCGCCCTCTGTGCGGCGCTGTACGAAGCGCGAGGCGCACCGCGGCGGGAAACGCGAGCGAGCCGCGCCAGCCCCGCCAGCCCCGCCGCTCGCCCGGAACAGCCGCGGCCGCTCCTTTCCCCGCCCGCCCGCCGGCCGGCAAGGAGAGCGAGAACGAGGACGGCGCCTCCCCTTCCGCGCGCGTGACGTCACGCGTCGCACGCCACGCGCTGACGCAGGGTTGTTGCCGAGGAACGCCGCCCGGTGCTCCCGCCTCCCGTCCCCGCCGGAACCCGGAGCGCGGCGGACGGGCGCGGAGAGGCCGAGGGGCGGCGGAGCGGCGGGCGGGCATTTCTTTTTTTCCAGTAAAATCCTTTTTTATAACTAGAGATTTGTCTTTGGGAAATTTTGCATTAAACATCTCCCACT
>JANHZU010005648.1:48047-59679 GCA_032468055.1 Acrochordus granulatus | reverse complement strand
ACATCTGAAACAAGTAACCATGATTAACACACGATATAAAGCAGAAATAGAGCAAACGAACCAGCACTTACTGATCTTCTTCTGGCCTCCGCTACTTCTGTCTGCTGTCTCTTTAAGAAGGCTTTTTTTCTCTCAGCTTTTCCGGTGCGAAGGACAGGAGTGGGAGGGACTTCCTGGAGATTAAATCGGGAGTCTCCGGTGTTCTCTCTCTTGAATGCCTTTCACTTAATTTATGCTGTTTATGCAGCGAGAGAGGAGAGCTCCGTTGGGAGATTTTCCACGTGAGCTGATCGCGCGGTGCTCATTGCGATCAGGAACGGAGGCAGAACACACGGCCATGTGCTGCTTCTGGTATGGCAATGGAGTGAACCGCGTGAGAGGAGAGATGGTAGAGTGCACACACACTGCTTCTGGTATGGCAATGGAGTAAACCACACGAGAGACGTTAGAGTGCACACACGCTGCTTCTGGTATGGCAATGGAGTAAACCGCGTGAGAGGAGGGATGGTAGAGTGCAAGCACGCTGCTTCAGTATGGCAATGGAGTAAACCGCGTGAGAGGAGGGAGAGTAGAACGCACGCATGCTGCTTTGGTACGGCAATGGAGTAAACCGTGTGAGAGGAGGGATGGTAGAATGCACGCACGCGGCTTCCGGTATGGCAATGGAGTAAACCGTGTGAGAGGAGGGATGGTAGAATGGATGCACGTTTGCTGCATCAGCAGAACGCATGTACGGGGTTGCTGTCTGCAACAATGGAGTAAAGTATGAGGTAAGAGTTGGCAGAACTCTCATGTGGAGTTGCCTGAACAGGAAATACAGAGCACGCTTACTGATGATGCACAAGGTTTGGCACGAAGTTTCCTTGTCTCGTGAGTGGCGGCTCGTCTAGCGGAATATTTTTTGATAAAATTTTTGCTCGTCCTACAAGTTGCTCGTCCTGAGAGTTACTTGTCTTGTGAGGCACCACTGTATTGGAGATTCAGCAACACAGCCTTATATTATATTTTGAGAATTTAAAACTTTACTGTTTATAACAACCAAAAGGAACAATCACAAACATTTATAGGTATTATTGCAATTAGAAATAGGAAATCCACTATATCTTAAAGAAAGCTTGGGATATTTATTTTAGTAATCCCATATAAGACGCAAATTTGAAGAAATTATGGAAACCAGGTGGATTCACTTTAAAGTTATGTAAGAAATATAGAGAGAAGAATTACTGTTGGCACTTGACTCCCATTAGATTTGCACATATATATCAAAATTATTCTTCCAAATGTTGGAGAGATTGTAAAAAAAGGATCATTTTTTTTCATCTGTGGTGGCCATAAATAACATTATTAAACAAAGAACTGAATGCTTCCCAGAGCTAGATTTACTGCATTTATTTACAGGACTAAATCTCAAGCTTAAAATATATATATTTTTTTAATTTTAGCAAGCAAAATAATAATTGCACAACATTATTTAGAAAGCTTAATATTTGAGATGTGTATTAATGAGGTCTCTTCAATTGCTCATTAGAAAAAAACACAGATAATGTTAAAATAATGAGACATCAGAGGCAGAAAGCACAATTTTATCAAATTTGGATGGATTTATGATTTATCTCAACAGCAATAGACTATATGGTATACTTTACATATGGTAAATTTGCAGAACCTCTCTATTTATATTGTAGTACTTTTTTGTATTTTTTATATGTTTTTTTCTTTATGTGGATCTTGGATTTTTGCTAATGTACTTTAATGTTGTTTGGTAATCATAATTCAATAAAAATAATAAATGAATCAACCCTAGCAAGATTGAATAGCTATGGTTTTAAAGCCCCTGATCTGCAGACTTTTCATCATTAGTTCTGGATAGGATAGCATTCTAGAATTGATATGCATCTTGAAGGTGATGCCTTGATGTCAAGCAACTCTTGACTGTTGATCAGATCGCAGACCTACTTTGTGCACTATTTTGCTTTGATCACAATTATTCACACTTCGTTCACCTCTTCAGCAACATCATTAGAAGCTGCAATGGACCAGAATACAGTGGTCCAGATAGTCAAGAGCAACCAAGATACAGCCTTACCCACTGCTTCATGAACTGCAATGGCTCATAGTAGGTTGCCCAATTCAGTTTAGGCTCTGGCTATCACATATCAAGCCTTTCATGGCACTGGATCAGATAGTTATTTGTAGGGACTGCCTTTCTCCTATCATTTCAGCTGGTCCCCAAAGTTCAGACAGGGTCTGACAAATCAGACACCCAACAAATAGTGTCACCTGAGGGATCCAGGAGATATGTCTGTGCTATTGCAGCACCTTCCCCATGGAACTTCACAACTCCAAAGATGGCACTAATCTTGCTGGGCTTTCCCAATTTTTTGAAGAACTCTTTTTTTCTCCTTAGATATTGAACCAAGATGCTAGGTGAGCTGTCTTTAAGACATTTATTTAATATGCCTGTCTTTGGATGAAATGTAGATTTTTAGTTGGATTCTTGGTTTTAAAGTCTGGCCATTTTACTCCCTCTGCAGTCAATGATCATCATAGCTCCAAAATTAAAATTATGTCCTTGTGTGTGGCTGTGAGCGGCTACTTGCAAAGAAAAATCCCCCCACCTAACTGCCCTTTCATGCTCCTGCAGTCTTGTACCTACTCTCTTGCCAGTCTGGCTGATGTAATCATCAGGACAATCTGCACATGGGATCTGATAAATCATGCCTGATGCTTTTCTCATGTCTAACAGGTCTTTGCATTGCATGATCTGTCTATGCATAGTGGCCTTTAGACGGTGGGCGATGCCAATCTGTAAGTCTCGAAAAATGTGTTTGTGGCTTCTGAATGTGTTTGTGGCTTTGAAATGTTGTGTATATATGGAAGGGTATGCCATATCCTGGGTTTACTCTTTTCCCCATTCCCCTGTCCTGGTCACCATGCAAACTTCTCTTGACAAAAGCTTGGGGGTACCCATTCCACCTGAAATGGTCATGTAGGTACTGAATCTCTGCTGCCTTCACCTTATAGGTGCTGCAGTGTGTCCTCACTTTGCCATACAAAGTCCTCATGCAATTTTTTTTGTGAGATAATGGGTGGTAGCTATTGATCTGAGGTGTATTGGTTGCGTCCCAGTATATGATGGTCTCTAAAATACCTTCCTCCCCTCTGATGATTACTGCATCTAAGAAGAGCAACTTTTCTTCCATCTCTTCCTCTACCATAAACTATGTCAGAAAAGATGGAATTCAGCAGCAGATTATGGACATTCTTCATTGCTTTTAAGTATGACAAATGTGTCATCCATACAGCAGTACCAATATGTCGGTTTATACACCCAAAAGGCTCAGGATTCCAGTTCCTGTAACACCAGTTCAGCATTCACCCCTGAGATGGTAACCCCATGGTCGTTCCCTTTATACAATAATATACTTCCCCTTTAAAAATGAAAATGGTTTGTTGACAGAACTATATCAAATGCATAATAACAGGCTATTCCTGTTCTCATCATACAGTTCCTCTAGTTTCTTTTTTACCACCCCTCAATCTAACTGAAGGGAGATGGATGTGAACAAAGAAACCACATCAAAAGAAACCATCATTTTATCTGAGGAGATCTTTATATTTTGTAGATCTACTAGAAAATTTGTGGCCAATGTGATTGCGGTCATACAGGAACATGTGAGAAAATATAGCCATTGTGCCAGCCATTTTGCTAGATTATAAATTGGTGTGCCTCTTAGTACCAAAATCGGCCTAAGTGGTACTCCTGGGTTATGTACTTTGGGGAGTCCATGGAATCTGGCCAGTGCAGTTATCCATATCTTTCATCACTTGCCACTCCCTTTTTGTGATGTAGTTATTTTGCTTAAGCTAGCATAGGAAGTTGTATAGTTATGGTCTGCATCTCTGCTGCCTTTGCTGGTTTGTATGCTGTCACGTCTTCTAAAACTGCAATAACCTTGCTGTCATAGTCAGTTTGATTCATAAGCACCATTGCTCGCCCTTTATCTGCTGGCAGATAATAATGCCCTAATTTTGCTACAACACTTTTTGTCAAATTGTTTGTGTAGAATCGCCACCCACCTACCAGGTGCTCTGTTGCAAAAACACAGGATGCAAGCAGAGGCAATAAATTGATAGTGGTATGATGTATAAGGTTATTTGAATATAAAGGGAGGGACAGAAGTGCAGCATGGGGAGGGAATGCAGCATTGTGAAGGTATGACTTTTGGTTCTCTGACAATGCGCTTGAGGATGAGCTTGAAAGCTCAAAATAATAAATTATTAAACCCAGAGATTGACTCAGCTTGGTGGATGCAGTTTTATCCTGGGATATGCATTTTTACATTCATCTGTGGTTATAATTCTGATTCTTGAGAAAAAAGCAAATTCACATTTTTGCCTGTTTTAGTATTGAAATGCTACAGAAGATGCAGCCACTTTTAGCTATGAAATATTGCCTTAACACCTGCCTCCTGAATGTGCTGTTCCATTTTGCTCGCCCTCTCTAGATCATTTACATTCCTCTCGCAAAGTATTTCATATGCAAATAAGGTCTTTGTTTCATATTCCATCTAATTACACAGCATTGTACTATGTCCACTTCTGTAAATCTGCCATTATATTTGAAGCCAATTGTTTATGTGACATAATCCTGGCTTCTTACATGGCCTAGAAATATTTTTGACAAAAAAGAGACAAATTGGATTACATATGCAAGAGTTCTATTATAATTTACAGGAACACCATCCCAAATTGCCTTCCCTGGCAGCATATCAGTAGCTCTCACTTTAATCAGACAATAATTGCACTCTGATTTGCTTTCCCTGTGCATCATTAACTATGTCAAAGGAATTCATGGTACAGTTGGGACAGGACTTTTGCATGGCAAACAACAAAATCAAGTACTGTATATGCACATGTTAGAGTTGCAACAAATTTAACATTTATTCTTTGCAACTTTTATTCTATTGACTACATTGTAAGTAAAGATTTGTTATAGAAAACATTTCCTGTTATACATATTGCAATTAAGTTCTGGATAAGCTAATCTTTCCCAGAAGTAGTGGATCTTCAAGGATCGTGACTTCAGACATTTTTGGTGTACAGTATGCCATGAGATAATTCTTATAGAAATGGACTTCTACAGATTTTAACTTCAAACAAGAGTGTTTAAGACTTTAAAAAAATTATATGGCTAAAGTGAAAGTGATAGATTTGACCCTCTCACTCTTAATGTGTATCAAATTCTGCTGTCTTTTCTAGTCCAACTAAAAGATAAAAAAGTAGTATAGTCATTGGAAGGTTCAACTTTCTTTAGGAATGATTCTTCAACAATAACAATAATTGTATTTTTAAACTGACATTCTTCAAAATACCAGAACATGAATTAAGCCATCTGTGTAAAAGCTGAATTTTATGCATCTGGAAATAGGAGAAAACACACTAAAAAGGGATATATATAGAGACACCTGAAATTCTTAGAATCAACAGTGCAGAGAATGATCTACTATTTTATGACTGAGTTCACGTAACTTGCTTAAACAAGTTAGAAATAATCTATGTCCTGGATATGCAAAACCTGTGAATCAAATGGGTCTTTTACATGAGCAGAATTTTCATCTTTTAATCCTTCTGCATCTTGCTTTATATATACAATACCTGTTATTTATCCAGGCTGCTTGAAGTATTTTCAGATCTATTTGGACTTCAGGATTCTATGAACAAATACATGTGTGTCTCTTTGTGAACTGAGCACTCACATAAAGCCACTGGCAAATCAGAGCTTACTTTCTCTGGCCAATAGCCGAGCATAGAGAATTGTCAACCAATCAGTGCTCCCTTGTAATTGAATATCTTGTCCTATTTCCTCCTTTAACTATGTGTGTTGTATGAACGCAAACCATCAAGATGGCCCTTCTTCAACTCTGACTTCTCCTTTTCTTCTCCCACACCTAACTTCTAATCACTTTCAGAAATGTTGCTTATCTAATATCTTAAAGTAGTTAAAGACCTTTAAACTATTAAGTTTGAAAAGCCACCTAGTCAGCCTGCCTTCAAAAGAGCAAAACAAAAGAACAAAAGAAAAATTAACTATAAGTTTAAGACTTAAATAATTTTAAATAATTGGCAAAAAGTTAAGGATTTTGAACCAGGAAAGTTATAAATGAATTAAGGATTTAGACAAATTTGGAATATTGAAACTTTTCCTATAAAATTTTGAAATAATTATATAAAACAGACAGCTTTTGTGGCAACCCAAATTATTTTGTCTACTGTAAATCACAATAAAAGATGAGAGATTTTGTTATTTAAATTGGACACTAGAGGGGACTAAAGGCTCCAGGCAAAAAAAAAAAAACTGCCTTTGGTTTAGATTAAGATTGGGATTTACAAAATGACACAAAACACCATAACTTTAAAATATGTTGTTTTTAATAATTATTAAAATATTAAGAGAAAGGAGTATGTATGTGTGCCATCTTATTGATTATAAAAGTGATAACAACAGAATAAAAACAATCTAATTAATGCATATAAAGGAGATCTTTGAAGAAGGGGGTCAGAAATTAGTACCCACAACATCAACGATATCATCCATAACATATATGCTTTTATGGATAGTCTATTTCAAAAGAATCTTAATGAAAATGAGATTTAAACAAATCTTGTTTGATGCAAAAATCAAATCAGAAATATTGGATTAAAAGAAGTGTGGATTACAACACAGAGAATGCTACAAATTTTCATTTTAAAGTGAAAATTCAAGTAACCAAACAAGGATAAGAACTCTTTACTGGATATACAAAACAAGCTAGCTGAAGTTTTAGAAATTAAAGGAGAAATGCAAATGATAAAACAAGATAATGATCTGGATTTAAAATTAATCTTTATTGAATTTACAAAACAAGCTGGTTAAAGCCTCAAAAAAGCCTATGTAGAAGTGAAGAGAGATCAAATTCTACTGACAATATTTGAATGAAGTAAGCATTAAGATGTTCAGAAATAAAGGAAGGAATATAAAGTTGATTTATTTGATCAAGGTGAAAATAAAGCATGCATTTATGAAATTCTAAGGTAAAGGTTTCTCCTGCCAGTCATGGCTGATTCTAAGGGTGGTGCTCACCACCAATTTACAGCCAGGGGAGCTAGTGTTTGCTTCCACTTGGCTGACACGACTATATGCCAAGGCACACGGAACACTGTTACCTTTCCCACCAAAGATGGTACCTATTTATCTACTTGCATTTTCATATGCTTTCAGGCTGCTAGGTTGGCGGGAGCTGGAGGAAATAAAGAGCTTACCCTGTTACACTCCAGCACTTGGGTCTCAAACACGAGCTGTTGATTTTCCAGCCAACAAGCCCAGCATCTTAATTGCTTCGGTACTATGTCCCCTATAAAACTCTAGCTACCATTTATAAATATTTTGTTGACATTAGGACCAAAAAATTGATATCTTATGGATTTGCTTATAGATAATTATGAGAAGAAGAGAAATCTGTAACCTTGTAAGAGCTATCAAACTTGTTTATATTTCTATGATGAAGATCGGAGATCACTTTCTTATATATGTCTTTCCTTTTTATTTTAATCTTTCCTTTTTTCTTTTGTTCTTTTTCTATTTTTGCACTTTTTAGTCTCTCTTTTTATTTTCCTTTGAGTTTAATTTGTATAGTTTTTTACTAATTAAGTAATATTTGTGTGTGTATTAAATAATGGGAGTTTACTAAAATTAATAAATAATCTAGCTGAACAGGATAAAGTAGTAGAATGTTGTTGTTGGAATTCTCACACATTTCAATCTTCTATGCAGGCCCCTCCAGCAGTATTTTACAACATCTTTTTCTGCCTCTTGATCTGATACTCTGTCATACTTTCTCTATGCATGCAACTGTGGAGTCCCACAAAGCCCTTTAGTGCAATTAAAATTCCTGACAGGGGGTTAAAGAAGCAGAGACATTGCCTCAACTCCAATGATAAGTGGTGATATAAAAATTATACAGAGCAAAATGAATGGTCTCCAGATGAGGTAAATTAAATTTTTCTATTATATTAATAATGTCATGGTGGAAGCTTTGATTACAAGGCAAAAATAATTGTTGCTGAAGTAGCTCCCTGTTCAGAGTATATAAAAATGCTGTGAAGAAAGGAAGTCAGGGGAATGGAGTTCTGGAGTGTAGCCATTTCCCCCAGTTGGTTGACTGACCCTTGTAATTTTTCAGAGACAAGATTGCTACAGATCCATCCCACTATAGTTAGGAGTCAGTCATGGGATTATACAGGATGTGCTCAGCTTCCTTTTAGAAATAAGTAATTGTACTCAATATAATTTAATTTCACAATCAATGGTCAACTTGACAGTTTTATTCCAAAAAACATTGTATTTTATGAGTAGCTTGTCGACTATATGATATCAGGCCAGGACATATATTTTTGCATTACATAAAACAAAAAAAGCACAGGAAAATGAGCTTTATTTATTTTTGTTCTTGGGGCACTGGCAAGTATACATAATTCTGAATATGAGACTCAGGTTTGGAATTACTACTATGCAATAGATTTTACAGAAAGTTTTCAAAACTTATAAATTTATAATTATTACAAGAATTTTCCTTGGAACCACCTTACCTCAAATCTTAGTTATATATTCTCAGTTCTGAATGTTAACATGAAGATTAATACTCCTTTTTGTTGGCTAATGTGGATGTGTACATAGTTACAGGAATATAGCCTGTATACTGCCAGTTTCAACAAATGGACTCTCTCACTGTTTCTGACACATTTAACAATCCCCTATTTAGTCAATAGGGACAACATATGTTTTGACAAAGCATGTGGATGATAAATAGGCAATAGTTGTCAGATGCATCCAGGAAGCAGGATATGATCATCATTAATTCAGGAATTCTGCTCTCATGGTACAAAGAGGAAAATCTGTATAGCATATACTGTATAATTCCATGGCTTCTATGAAGTAGAAGTAGAAGTTCAGTGCTTCTACCTGAAGCACCCCATGTCAGCATAAGATACTGAAACAAATGGTCCAGTTGGAAGAAGTTGACCAGTCTCATATTGGCATGATGCTGACTGCAATACCTGCTATTTCATTCATTTCACAGTTTCAGCTGGTCCCTATTTATGATCATTATATTCTTTGAGTGTTGGAAGGTATATTTTCTTTGGCTTTTGTATTTTCAGTTGCACACAAAAATGCAAACACATATCAGAGAATTGTCCCATCACACAAAGTTCTGTTTACACTTGTATTTTCAAGAAATATCAGAAGATGGCATTTTGCTCCAAATGAAACTACTGCCCAGCAAGTGTCTTATAAATCAAGATCAGTATTAAATATTAACAGAGGTGCACACCAACAAGATGCATTGTAAGTACCAGAAATGTAAGAAGTTTCAGAAAGAGCAGATTTTTTTGTCTTACAGACTATAACTTGGTAGCACCTAACTCTGGTTGCAGATATTGGGTGTTTGACTTACATATACTGAGAAAATAATGTTGTTGTTCAGTCGCGCAGTCGTGTCCGACTCTTCGCGACCCCATGGACTACATTCCGCCAGGCCTCCCTGTCTTGCACTGCCTCCCGGAGTCTTCCCAAGCTCACACCCATCACACTGACTATGCTATCTATCCATCTCATCCTCTGCCGTAATTATTTGAAGTTGAATAGATCTGCCTAGAAATGAAATTTAAAATTCTGTGCTTGGTGACAATATTTTATTCGTGCATCATTAAATAAAGTATTTGAAAAGCAATACTTCCTTGACTTTTCCTCCCCATGAGGAAAAAGTAGTTAATCAAGTAGTTAATTCTCTGCTAACAATGATTTTCCACCTAATACTTTGCTATCCTGCAGTATGAATACATTGATCATCTGCCTCTAAGCCATTAGTCCTTTAGGCACCCGAACTCTGAAACCACTCCCACAATTAAAGAGAACATCACAAGTCTGAAATGTATTAAACTGAGCTGAGCAGACCCCTCTAACAATACACAAAGAAGAATGGCTTTGAAGAAAATCAGTATCCAAAAGTTGATGGGGCATGTATCATGTGCTTCCTGAAGGAGGAGCTACTCACATTGGTGGGATACAATGATATCATACTCACATAAATCTTCCACAAATCACTGTTCAAAGCTAATCACTTTGAAAGAACACATACAGTTGAATGGATGGATGGATGCAATGTTTCTCTATGCTATGGCTGTCAAATTACTGTTTCTTCCCTGGCACCCCATTCCTTTAAATTGCACTGAATTACTATGCAGATGGAGAAAACAAATTAAGCTGTAAACGAGTCAGGTCATTTAACACTTGTATTAGCCTAGATTTGTCAAATGTGTTCATATGTGGCATGAGACTGAACTGAAAATGTTTTTTTTAAATAAATAAAGTGGATGCTTTTCAAAAGGAGAGCCGTGCCTAAGCTTTAAGGCTTGAGCACCTGCATGAGATACAAAAACCCTAAAGACCAGACTCATTCCCATTTTCACTCCAACCCATCAGGGGTATGGGGGACATGCCAGATGTTACTGCCTGTCACATATCCCCCCTTTTTTCTTTAAGTAGGTCTTACCTGTATTTGCAGCCTGCGTCTCTCGGCTAGAGGAAGGAACTAAACCTGTACTGTGTGCAAATAACACAACACCTGAATATACATGCCCTCCGCACAGCTACAGCCAATGCTGAGGCCCAGCTGTCCATTGCAATTATGGTAGAGATTCCAGCTGTGTGAGTTGTTTTGATTTGGTGTTTTTAAGCATTAATATTTTCAGCAGGAAAAAAAGGGTAAGAGCCCACACCACAGTTAGTGCTAGTTAGAAGTTGATTGACTGAAGACTCAGTGTGACAATCTGTGCCCAGAGAACAGCGTACATTAAAATGGCCTCATCTCAGCAGCCTATCTCCTCACAGTGTGTCTCCAGAGTTGCGGCTTTTTTAATTTTTATTCTTTGCAGACTGAAATGTTAGCACAGTGAGCAAGCTACCGAGCTAATATTTGCCACTCTCAGTGGAATTATGCTGGCTTCACACATCACCGTCTCAGTTGTCAAAACATTTTTTTACCTGCTGATAGAAGTTATGAAATGCATTCAAGAGGATTCTCACCTCTCAGATTTAATTGGCTGTACTCTGAACATTAGCATCCTACAAAGAGACATTTTATATAAAGCAGCTGGGAAAATGACCACTGAATTTATTTGCTCAAACTTTTACAAGTTGATAAGATTCCATACATTTATTTTTGTGAATGGTTTAACATCATAAACTCCATCATAGCCACAGTAATGAAAATTGGTTTTCAGTTCTGAGGCACTGAAAAAAAAACCTCATTAGATAAATAACATTTTAGATGTCATGTTGAAGCCTTTGCGTACAGCAGAAATATGTACGTGATTCAACCCCCAACTAAAGATGAGGACATACTGTAGTTAATTACATTAATATTAAATTGAACTTTCATGTATTTATTTTTGTGACTTTAATTTTGTATGAAACCTTCTATTTTTTTAAAAAAATTCCATACTAGGAAAAGGTACACACTGGAGAAGGAAATGGCAACCCACTCCAGTATCCCTGCCAAGAAAACCCCATGGACAACAACAAAAGGCTAAA
>JANHZU010005647.1:7638-24414 GCA_032468055.1 Acrochordus granulatus | reverse complement strand
ATTTCCTAGTAAAATTTATGTCCCAGTAAAAACTTTAATCAACAAGTTTTTATTTACCTTCTTGTCTCAATCTCCAGCATACAAGAACAATATTTAAATACCTACAGCAAAAACCTTCAATGGAGTTTATAAAAATATACATTGTCCTATTTTTTTTTAAAAAGGGAATTGGTTAAATAAGTGGCACACACACAAAATTCACGTTGCTGAATAAAGCCAAAGAAAAAGTTCTGTAACATTTGTGCAATTCATGTTCTGGATTAAAGCCGTCTTTCTGACACCCCACCCATAATTATAAATATTGCACCATTATATATATATTTATTGTTACATCCATCAGCAATATGCTGTAATAACTACACTGCTGAATATAATGACAAACTGACTTGTGAAATTTCACATGAATATTATGGAGTCAATTAAACAATGGTTTGATATTTTTGGTATCAAGCCTTTTTAATCTTTTGCAAACTTCTTCGGTTTCAACCAATAAAAGTTATTAGCTATTCATTGGTTCATCGTACATGTAAGTACTGTAATTTTTGCCGATAATTTCTTACACTCCAATATGCTGGGAAATGGAACTGATATTACATCCTAATGTTTTTAATTATCTACAGCCAATATGTAGATCATTAATATGATGAATTATCACTATATAAAATAATTCAAAAAAATCCCTGTTACTTTTATTTGGAAAAAAATATTTCTGAGGATATATTAATATCATAATATATTTGGCATTCAAATATTATACAGGAATAAAACCTTCTGTGATACATTCGGAAACAGCAAATTAATTATATTACATGCACACTGTCAATCTACACTAAGCATGTACACACATTAGTACTTGCATTTTGAGAAACAGTATGTTTTATTTGACTTAGGCACCATCTCGTTTCAATCAACCCTGGACAACACAAAAATATTATTTGCACATACACAGAATTTGTATACATATATATCAAGCAAAAAAAAGCATACTATAAATACACTGCTAAAAATAGACTTCTAGCTGTTTTAAAACTTTAAATGTATATAAAATAAGAATGGTGAATGCTTACAAAGCAGTGTTGGTCAACTGTTTATATGTTCTAAAAAAAGATGTCATAAAAATTGTGTGGTCCGAGGCTTTTTGCAGCTGTTGAGCACAAGCACAAAATAGCCCAGTCAACTTGTGCATCTGGCAGTGACTACAGCTATGCCAAGCAGCCCAAAAAGAAATGTAGTAAAGCATCTCTTAAATTAGGAAAGCCTCTTTTTCCAGCATGTGTAGTTGTTCTCATTCGTTGCTCCTGGGCGTCTCTACGTTTGTCTCCTAATGAAGCAAAGAAGCTGTGCATGCCCAGGGGGGAGGCAGCTGGAACCATCTTCCACAGCAGTGGGGTGAGCCTTGCAAAAAGACTCAACTGCGGTTGACAGGTGTTCAAATAAATTCAGCTCTGTTTCATGCAATCTGCAAAAACAGGACTGGATTATATCAAGGGCTTATCTAACAAGTTATTTAGTTCTTACCAGGGGAGAGGAGTTGCAAAAGCATGCAAGGGGAACTGCAACCTTCCAGCATCTGATAACTTTATCTGATATAGCTGGTAGCTTGTAGCCTCCACTGATGACTTTGCGTGTTTACACATTCTCTCTTGAAAATGAGAAACCTCAAAAGAGAACTTATAAGAAAATTCTAAGCAAGTCAAAATAAAGTTTTCTTCCAGCCACAGACCAGCATCAGGAGGGGTCCATCCCTTCAAAAGCTTAAAAGATACATCAAAAGTAAAAATAAAAATCTGAACAATATTTACAAAAAGCTAGAAGGACAAACAACATACAACGTAAAAACTAAAAGCATATAAAAAAGAGAAGAATCTAAAAGGAGGAGGAGGAACATGAGATGACTGTTTTGGAATATAAAAGGTGAGTATGCAGAAGACTAGATGTATCAAGTAACAAGGCATTTTAATAGGGTAAACTAGATGCTTAATAAATCTAGGATATAGCACAGTTCATCATCGGATGAGTTTTGAGCGGTGCTGCCCAGAACCTGGGAACATTATACTCTGACTCAGGGTTGGTATCTGAAATTAACAGAATGATATAAAATTGTCCCGTTACACCCTGGGTATTTGCGTTGCATTTGGAAGCAAGAATTCTATATTAACAAATCCCTTTTCACATTACTCTTTTTAAAACACAAACGACAATGCTGTACAGTGCTGCCTGTCGAAGTGCCACTAAATTACCTTAATCTGGCAAATAAGAAAGAAAGTGATATCTAAATTTAGAAGTCCATCTCTAGCTGATAGCACGTGTTGCATCGGCCTCTACGCCAACATCCTTCCAGAGGGATTCCTGAAATGATCATCCTAAAGGAACTGGCATCAAAGGTAGTTCTGGAGAGACTTGATGTTCTGGTGGCATCCGGTATCTGACCTTTTTCCAGAAGGAACTACTTGCAGAGGTAGACTGTTTCTTTGTGGTGTCTCCTGTCCACCTGATGGCTCCCTGCTTTTGCTTGATGTATCTAATGGACTCGGGCATGTGGCTGTAATCCTTTATTTTATTCATTTCAATCAGGATGGTTTTCATTCCATCAGGTATAAGGGCATGATACACTGCTATATTTTGCTCAGAAGCTTCTTCTGAGCTGGACAACTCAGGTACTAGAATCATTATCAGCCTTCTGCTTTGCTTGATGGTTTCATCCACAACGTTGACTAATGCTGTAAACCCAACCGAGAAAGATTACATCATATTGTAACACACACAAATTGAGTGTCTCGTTTTAGATACACACGGGTTCCAAATGACACAATCATGGGCCAAAAACAAATCCTAGAATTAAGGCCATTTCTATATCCATGCAAACGATACTGGTGCCTGAAATACAGCCTTCTTAAAAAATGGAACAAACACTGAATGCTGTCAAAGTTTTAAGAATCCCAAGGGCTCTTTTTTTCTGTTTTTAATTTGATTATTTACATGTATATATTGTTATTGCTTTATATATGTTTATTTTGTAAACATTACTTAATACAATTACTTAATTGTATAAACAAATGAAATAAAATTCCTCATTTTTCAATAACAATGTTCCTTTTTTAATAGATACTAAAATACTACCTTCCCCCAAAATTAAAAAAGAAGTAATTGCCTTTGTTTTCATGTGACATAAAATGCTATGTGAATCAAAGACGACTTCAAGATTTTGAAATATGTAAATTCTGTAATTATATCCATTGGACAGTCTGTGCACATACACTACTTCCGATTAATATAATCACTCCGTGAGATGGATTGTCTCTAAATTTTATATCAGAAATAAATAATAAGCAACACAAGACTGAAAGTTACATTTTACCTTTTCCTGGTAAATCATCCCTGCCGGGTATAAAGAGATTGTATCTACACTGTTTTTCCAGAACATCAGGGAGTACTTTCAACACAAAGTCAACTTGGTTGCTGATTTTTGGATATAACACATATGCATCATAGACTTTCCCATCTGAAACTGACAGCATAAAACAAGGAACTTCATAAAACTGCTTCAGAAATTAACAACTGCCCACCACCATCCAAATGCATGAAACACTTGCAAGTAGGATTTATTTCAAAACCAGTCACATTTTTTATTGGATGATTGGTAAATGCAAGAAATGGGCATCTATATTAGTGTTTATCAATTGTGGCAATTTTCAGATATGTAGACTTTAACTCCCAGACTCCCAAGTTTAGGTTGAGAAATACTGGGTGTTGAAATCCAAATATCTTAAGTTGCCAAACTTGAAAAACACTGGCCTATATAATGTTCAGAGCTTGTGTTTTCTTTAAAGCATAGAAGGAAATTACAAAGGAATAGCAAACCCTGTTATACTGTATTTTAAATTATTATTGTGTATACAAAACTGTGAAATCACACTAGCCAGCTCTTCAGCTGGTGTGGCATTGAGTTCTTCCCAACGTAGGATGTCATAAGGCCTTTTGTAATAGACAGATGGAAATTTTCTCAATGCGCAGATTTTCTGAGTGCTGTCCAAGACTTTTTGATATAGCTCCCAGTGTGTTAATAATTATTATTACCTCAGTCAAGCAGATGTTTAGACTGGATTTGGCATTTTTGTCCACCTATCAGATTCTTCCCAAGGACTTGGGATAGGCAGATGCTGTTCTTTAATGGTGCTACAGGATATAAGCTGTTTCAGGTAATGCTGCCTTTTGCAATTGACTGAATTTGTCAATGCCAATGGTGTTCAAGTGGTGCACCAGTTGTTTTGCTTTCTTTTGACCCAACCATTCTATTTTTATTTGCAGGTCTTTGTATTTTGTGCTTTCTTCCAGTTCTTTCTCTTCTATTCTGCTGTCTCCAGGTACTGCCACATTCACTAACCAGATTTTTTTTGGTCTTTCTTATTGACAGTCATTAAGACTGGAGTGTTTTAGATTTATGTTGTTTATCCTCTTCTTCTCTTTCCATCCATCTTTCCCAGACTTGGAACCTTCTCCAGAGAACTAGTCTTTGTGTAATGTATCTTAGGTAGAGTAATCTGAAGCTGGTCATTTATACCTAAATACCAATGATATTCAAGTGGTACTCCAGTTGTTTTAGGATGACATCCAAGGTGCCTATTACTATTGGCACTACTTTTGCTTTCTTTTGCCACACTCATTCTAATTTAAAAGATTTCAGAATTTAGAACTTCCCTGTCAACTTTCCACTGGCTTCAGAAGCTAAGGCTATTGAACATCTTTAACAATAATTATTACCCATTTATTTGTCAGCATCCTTTTTTCAATCCAAGGAATTCTCTGGTACAAATAACCAGCTTCAAATTACTATACTTGAGACACATTACTAGCTCTCTGGAGAAGGCTCCAAGTCTGGGAAAGATGGATGGAAAGAGAAGACAGGGATAACCAGCAGCAGAGAAGATGGACTTCGTTAAAGCAGCAATGAGTCACTATTGGAAGACATGAATGACACAACTGGGGATGGATTGTCATGGAGAAAAACTATCTATATGGTTTCCAAGAGTCAATACTGACTTGATGGCAAGTAATCAACCAATATGACTATATTATTATTTTCTCTTTCAGTACAAATAAAGTGTTACCTTTTTCATGAAAAAAAGGGCGACATAATTTCCGATACCAAAGGACAATTTCAATCTTGAACAAGATGCAGATTAATACAGGAATGATCAGTAGCAATATCAGCACAACAAAAGCTGTATGGTTTTTGACTAAACCAGAAAAAATAATAACCATGTTAAATATGGTTTTCTATAAAATGGTTAAATAATGATTAGCATCTAGAAACCACTGGGCCAAAATCAGCTTTCCTCAGGAAGACTTCTTGCCTGGATTTCTACATCAGTGAAGCTCAGATAAAAATTGTGTATTTGGTATGTTAAGAAAAGTGATTGTGGTATTGGCCAATCAGGAAATAAAGTACATTTGTATCAGAGGGCTAATCCAGAATTACTCTGCAAATTTAAAGTCCTTAAATGTTAGTATTCTATGTGGCCTTAATTTACATCAGCCACAAAATCAGTAGTGTTTTAACTACAGGAAATGTAATCCCCTTCTACACCGCTAATGGTTTTGATGGTACAAGATGTTAGGATGAAAAAACATGTGTGAAAGAACAGTGGGACTTTACTGTTACATTCACCATATATCTCTTCAGTGGCAATCACTGGCATTAGTTCAGGGCAGGTCCTTTAAAATAAGCTGTTATTAATTTCAAAGACTTTCCATTTTTATCCTTGCATTGGCTTGGTGCATTTGTTATATTTTATGTGATAAAATTGCAGCAGGCTAAATAAATAAAGTGAAAATGTTGTAGCCTTTGGGGGCAATCTAAGCAATTAAAATACAACTTGCATTCTGCTAGGCAGAGAATTTCCTATGGTTGCAATTCTAGGCATACCAGAAGACATTTACAGCAAACTATTCCATTTGGTTTAAAATAAAAAATGCACAGTATGTCCCCATCCCATTCCATTTCCCACTTCGTTATTTGATATTTTGGAGGCTGAAACACTGCAGGTTTTCACTATGGGCACAACTGTATCTGTTCCCTTTCTTTCCTATCCCAGATTTGCATTCTTCATAATAAGATGCATTTAGAAATCAAACATAAAATGGCATACTTGGACGCTGTATTTTGATGTATGCTGCAACTTTACCAGCATGACAGACAAAGAGCTGATCATAATCTTCATTTTTCAACTCTGTAATGTTCAGAGATACTGTAAAAATCTCTGCTCCTTCCTTTGGAATACTACTTCTGTATTAAAATAGAAATATATTAGAAATGCATATTTAAGCTAGGCAGTACAGAACCTCCAGGAATACATTCAGGTTCAGAATGTCAACTCGGGTTAAAACTTGATGCCACAGAAACCAGCCACATCATCTCCTCTCTGGCCTGATTTACATAGCAAGAACTGATATCATAGAGCGCTATACCGCTAAGTGCCCATTCAAATTGCTCATGTCGTTAGTTTCAAAGAAGCTTGGCGTGAATTTCATTATTGATACAGTAAACATCAATATAAATACATCGAATAATCAATACTCTATAATACAAAATATTCCAAAATAACTAATCATTTGTATGATTTGCTGAAACAGCACCAAGTTGTTCAAGTCTGTCTTTGCAAAGATTAATCTAGTGTGTGAGCACTAGATAATCTATTTAGTGATTACAAAAGGAAGACAAATTGTGCTTGATTAATGCATTGGAATATATAACATACTTACTGAATGCCTTCTTGAATTCTGTCTTTAAATAGTTTGGTAACTAGTGTATTATTGACTTTCCAGGTTATAGAAATAAAGGTGTCTTTGAAACTTGATACTTTACACTCAGTAAAGAAACTGGATCCTAAACATTGATACAAGTAAATAGTCATTTGCTTTTTAAATAAGTGAATTTATAAATAATTTTAGTTATATCTATATTATATCTCTGTCTATCTATCTAACAAAAACATATTTTTAAAAAGCCTGAAACTAACTTGTAGATCTGGCTAATATTTTAACAATTTTAAGTACAACTGATTATTTTTTTAAAAAATCCATTTGATTTAACCAAATTCTTATTTCTCTGTTCCCTATCTATCGAATAGGTCTATTAATTGATAGATACTTTTCATCAGTTCTATATGTAGTTCTAAAGATAAAGGTTTTCCCTGCCAGTTGTAGCCAACTTTAGGGGGCAGTGCTCATCTCTGTTTCCTGGCCAAAGAGGCAGCATTTTGTCCAAAGACACTTCTGTGATCGTGTGGTCGGCATGACTATATGCCGAGGCACACAGATGCTGTTACCTTTTCACCAAGGTGGCACCTATTTATCTACTTGCTTTTTTTAAATGCTTGCGAACTGCTAGACTGGCAGGACCTAGGCAGACAAGGGGAGCTCACCCCATTTCGTGGTAGCTCTTGGTTCTCAAACTCAAGTCACTGATCTTCTGGCCAACAAGCCCAGCATGTTAACCACTCACACCACTGCACACCCTGTATATAAGTTCTCCTGGCCACTAATTGCATTAGAATCTCTCATCTATAGTAATTCAACTATCTATTTGTGTGTCAGAATATAGTAGGGAAATAGATTCTTAGGAGGGAGGAGATACATTCCAGAGCAGTAAAAAAAACTCAGTCCAAATGTTACGTGTGAGAGAAAGAGGGTGAAGACAGCTCCTCCATAATAGCCCCAAATATACTGTAGATGCAGATAGAAGAGTGCTCAGTCTGGCAAGACTTTGTCTATAGGTATGAAACAATAAAAAACTCAGAAGAATCACGTCTCATTCTTGGTTTCCGGCTTGACAGCTTGCATGCTCATATTTAGCATATTCTCTTAGGATGGCAAATGACAATTTATTCTATTCTTTCCCTACTGTCCATTTTATGACTCTGATTAATGGACCTTAAAATTGAGGGGGGACTTGCCCCAGATTAAAGATTTCCAAACTTTGTTTTTCATAATGCCATTCCATAGACAGGTTGATCAGCATCCTAAAGCATATGCAAGTTGCTTGACATTTTCACAATTTGGAAAAGACAAAGTCTACTACAACTCAGGTTCAGAGCTCAAGGGTGAAAGATAGAAAATGCTGGCCTTCTAGGTTTCCATCACTGATTATTACCTGAACTTGCTGCTTTCAGGAAACCCAGCCAAAAGGGGCAGGGCTACATCACAATACTGCTGCTATATACTTTTTTCTGTATATATAACATTTTTTTTCACATTTGTAAGACAAATAATTTTATTTTACATGATTTTGTTTCTTTGTTAGAAAATGTTTAATAAACATTACTGCAAGAAAAAATCACATCACTGCTCTTGTCACCTTTGTTCTATCCCCCCAGATGTCATTGGATCATTAAGATTAACATGTGTGGAAACTGAAAGAGATTATAAGTTTTTTATTTTATTACAGAGAACTTACCGAGTTCTGCTTCAACAGTATTGTTTCTGGGGTACAGAATCTCAGTTCTTTTCCTGTCTGAATTTTCTGGCATAAAAGAAACCATATATTAGGTATGTCATAAGTTCAAATATATGTAAAGGTCACATAATTGTGACCATTTATGCCAAGCTTTGGTTATGTAAATTTAAGAATGTTAAAAAAACATTACACGCATTATCTTAGATGTACATAAACCCAAAGATAGCTTGGCATGTATGAACACAATATCCATAGCATTTTTATTCCAAGAAAACTCCAGTGCCCTTCATCCAGTGAATTAAAAAAAAATCGAAACACTTTTTAACATATCAGATGGAAAAAGGAACAGAGAACGAAGAAAGGGCAAAAGATGATCAGGCATCAGACCTAAATTTTAAACACTATAAAACACAATATTGGAACTGCAATGCTTTGAAAATGATTCATAAGACAACTTTGGACTTTGAGCAAGTACTGAACCTCCCTGCCATTTATTACAGCAACCCATCGCTATCAGACTTCCAAAAAAAGATGCAACCGATTTAAAAAGTCAGCCTCATTACGACTTGCCTGAAATTCTTGCCAAGAAATCTTTAAAGGGGGAAACTGCTTTATTGACTAGCAAAAAGGTTCTGCGCCTGCGTGAGGTCCAAAGCAGCGGCAAGTGATGAAAGAAACACAGCAGTGCAAACTCTGCCTCTTCCCTTTTGAACTTGGACATGCCACAATGGAAATAGGAAAAGGCGAAAACTGCGTTGGGCTGTCACACTGTCACTGAGGTTAGGCGCAGATTTGCGTTTCGATGGCCTAAAGCATTTCTTATGAGTCATTTTTCATGTACTAACAGCTTTACTGGATGTAGCTCAGGAAGAGAAACATCATGGTAGATTTTGTCTTTCAACAAAGCGGTCTGAACAACCATCGCTCACTCTTTCCCTCTGCTCCAGCCTAATGAAGGGGAGACTGATAGAATATTACTATCTATTAATAGTCCATACTGTTATTTCCAATATTTAAATGGATAACAGGAGGGATACTCTCAAAGCACCACCCCTGTTCTTCCTCCCTAGGACATAAAAAAAAACAGCTTTTATACTTCATAGTTTTCAGTGCAAGAAAGCAGATTTTACAACAAATGGAGAGACTGGAAAAACCCATGGTATTCCTCTTTGTTTCAGAACTACATGGAACATAGAACTATTGTTTGCATTGTTCACAATTGTATTTGTGATTTATTTATGTGGCTACTGAAAACAATGATGCTGGGTGGCATACAAAGGTTAAAACCAAGACTTACAAACAAAGACCAGTGACGCCCAGTCATAGTAGGTCCCCATCATGAACTACAGCCACAGAACATAACACCTATGCTGAAGCTCGACTTACCAAAATACATAATTAGCTCAAAGAATATTAAAAGAATCCGCTAGTTTTTACTTAAGGAATATTCACACTGGCAAGGAAGTTGACTTTCTGTTACTAATACATGGAATAAAAATGATTAATCTGTTGTAAACCTTATTTTATTCTGAACTCGCCCCTGAAATTGTATGCATTACGTACATTAACAATGAATAAAGGGACATTTTGAAGACAAAATGCTGTTTAAGATTATCTGTATAGTTAACATTGGCACAACATGTGTCTCAATTGCTAGATAGTTTAATATGTAATATGAGCATTTTGAAAGTTGCATTAAATCTCTTTTGAAATATAGTAAAATAAATGTAACTAAAAAAAGAATGGAAACATTCCCTGCCCAGGGAATACAGGAACTACAGTTTTACTGATAAAGAAACCAGCACAAATACTTACTTAATAATGTCACCCTAATACTATTTGAAAAATTATATTTATTTTCCTGAAAAGTGTAGGTTCCTTTGCATACATAGTTTCCTTCATCATCTTCTTTCACTTTTTTTATGATAAGATTTCTTCTGAAGAAGACAAATCGTTCTCCTTGAATTGGATCACATCCCTAAATCGAACAAAGTAAAACACTTTAATAACAAAAAAGGAAGAAAATGCTCCTCAAATTCTAGCATACTTGATAGGGCTGCTTATCCAGACAGAGCCTAGAGCAGGCGTGTCTAACCTTGGCATCTTTAAGATGTGTGGAGATCAACTCTCAGAATTCCTCAGCCTAAGAAAATCTGGGGGTTGATGTCCATACATCTTTAAGTTGCCAAGGTTGGACACCCCTGACCTAGAGCTTATATTTAATTTTATTTATATATACATATACAAAAGTGGTATCAATACAAACAGCAATATATTGGACTCTGAAAATATTTTATACTGTCACTTTTCCTTTTAAACTATCTCTCTCTCCCTCTACACACCTACACATACTTATCACATCTGTTTAAGAAAAGCAGTATCTAAATTTTATTACTCTATGTACAGTACATACATCTCTACTTATTCCATATATACTCATTTGTTTTTTGTAAAAAGTCTGGGATACTACTGGACAATCACATAATAGCAGTGGCACATGGGATCTTTCACCAGCTTTTGATGATTAACTGATTGTGTTCCCACCAGGAAAAGGAAGCCTCCTTTCAGTGATACATCTGCTAATAACCCCATGGTTTGGTGTCTAAAATGGGTTATTAGTAGAGCAACCATCAAATTTAATCAGAAATCATAGTTGGCCAAGAATATAGCACAGGTAACAAGTGGGATCAAATGACCTTCATGAAACAAGAGTATAGATTGCCAGTTGCCTTCTGAATCCAATTTAAGGTGCTTGCTATATAGGGATGTCCAAAGTCAACTGAAGCTTCATCAGGCTTTTTTTAATGTGTGTCACATCCCTGTTGCTAATTTCTGACTTAGGTCCAAATTACCTGCTGTTCTGCCTATTGCTTGATAGTCCATTTCACACTCTTAGGTCCTCAATAGAGCCCATTTTATTGGTCCTATTTAATAGCCCACTTGCAACACATTTAACGCAGATATGTAGCAAATTTGGCTTTTTTTGTGATAAGAACCATACACATTATGAAATACATTATTACCAGTGTTGAAGTTATCATATTCCTTTTTACAAGTTAGGAAAGGTTTTAAAACTGTTTACTTGGGACTTTTTAGAGTTTTAGGGAACATAAGATTTTGTTTAACATACCATTTGAGAATGTTTTATCTTATTTATGTATTCTTGTGAGGCATCTAGAGCAATTGAAATGATAAATATACTATATACATTAATAAATCTGATTTACACTCTGTGTGTATGCGTATAAAGTATTGTGGATAACTGAAAAAACATTTCAGAGAAATTATATGCATCATTTAGTCACCAACAACTGAGCTCAACTTTGTACTATATGTGAAGTTGTATATTATACAACTATTATAAGAGACATATAATTTCAATTTTTCTTCTTTTTCTCAATATTTGTCTTTCTGGAGAACTTTTGTTTCTAGATTTCCTCCTCTTTGAGCTAGATTATACAGAGTATAAATGGTCCTTGAAAGATCACAGTAGACACAATTCAACCTGAAGAAATTAGCTATAATTTCAGTGGCAATGAATCATCATTTGACCTGCTGGGAACTTCTTCAAAGTTCCTCCCCTGCCATTGTGCTAATATTACAAAGGAAAAGGAAAACATAGGATCTCATAATTATTAACATTTAAAATCCATAGAGAAAAAACGCATAAGGAGAAATCCTAAAATAACTGTACCTTATACCAACGGATGGAAGAATAATCTACTTTCTGTCCAAACATATTCACTTGATAACACACAATCGCGGATGTTGTGCCTGGAATCAGAATTTGCTTAAAATGGTATTCTTCATCAAAACAATGACCAGCGCTGTTAATAAGAACAGCAATTTGGACGCTGTATTTATAGCATCTTGTTGAATTCCTATAATTAAACATTAAAACAAAATGTTAAAAAATTTTTGTACAACTCTGTTTTCTGCCTGAATATTTTACCAAAACCTTTGTCTTTTTCTTCTTATACATTATAGCTTTAATCAACTAAAAAAAACTTCTCTGGAGAATTATAAACCAAAATAATTAAACCAAAACGTTAATAAAATATAATTACATGTAGCAAAGGAAATATAACTATACTTCCAGACTTCTGGGGAAGAAATGGCAAATTGAAAATGACTCCATTAAACCCAGAGCTGATGATTACAGTTGTGTGAAGAACTGGTGAATAGACATCACCCACAAGTGTTTCATGCAGTTGCAACTCTGGAGAGACCCACAAGATAGGTTTAGAATCTGAGAGATGAAAAAAGCCATCTTTGCTCAATGAGTTGAGGACATTGTCATTTAAGCTCCTGTAACAGATTGGAGTGATAAGTCTGTAAGATACAGGGAGTAAAATGCAGTATGGGAGGATATGGGCAATTAATTTGACTTCCATCAGCTGGGAGGGGCAGAGATATTCCTGCAGAGAAGCATCACTAATCAAACCTTATAGAAATCCAGACGGTATCACATTATACCTGGCCAAAGTGAAAGTTTTTCTATGTGATGGGCAAAAGGTATTGGAGAAACAAGAGATGATCAGAAAAAATCTAGCAACAAAGTAGGATCAATCAATATTTGGACTGAAGCAGAGGTCTTTTGGGAAGTCTTTATCAAAGATGTGTTCCCTTATCTCTCATTAAGCATGTTCACACTCCCATGATTTCAGATATTATAACAATATGTCAGTTCATAGTTAATTTGTTAGACCATGCGGGTATGAAGTTGCCTTGGAAGGTCAAAGAACCCACAGGACTCTCAAAGTAAATTATTTAAGCCAATAAATTAAAACAATGAAGCCATTTTCAGGGCTTTACTGAGATCAGAGTTGCTTCCACCTTTAGCAGAAGAGTGGGTATACATTGTGGCATACCAAATCAAGCCTTTAGTAATTTGGACTAAATAATTTCAAGAAGAGCTTCATATCAGTATCTACAGAAAACTTGTTCATAGTTTTCTCTTACTATCATTTAATTTGTGCTGGGACATTATTGGGGACCTGACTGTTGCCATTTTGTTAGGCTTCAGTTTCCATGATATTACCTTTCAGACCATGATCTGACCTTTCCAGGACATCCGTGCAAAAAAGAAAAGTTCATTAGATATTTAAAAAACTTAACTTATTCTAATATCACTGATTTTCCAGGAATGGTGACATGACATATTATTGTTAGAGAATATATGTAATTTTGTTTTAAGCTAATTAAGCTATTATTTTTAGAGGAACAAGAGGAAATCTTCTCATATCTGCAAGAGGTGTAGACAGAACAGCTTTGTCATGTACGTGCAAAGTGGAGACAAATCTGTAGGCAAACAAAGGCAGGTCAAATTCAGGCCTTGATAGAACAGAACCTACATTAAGCTGATATTAAATTGGTGTTTGTCAGTAATAATGGCACACAAGTGATCAGCCTTTTGATCAGAATCAAAGGATCAGATTTGATCACCACTTGAAATAGTCTCCTACTGCCTTCAGCCCCAAAGATTTATTGCTGAACCTTTAGAATTGTGGGGATAGAAAGAATTATTGCCATCATGCCCGTAACTATTAAATTGTGTGACCAATGAATCATCCCTGAATCCAAGTCTGAGGTTAAAATCACCCACCATTTGAACAGTTATTAGATGAAAAATATATATGGTTTATAAACTTTTGTTTCTTATTCTTCTTAGTCCTTTAAAATGTACCAAGTTGCTCTGGAATTAAGAGATCTTTAAATATAATAAACAAATAAAAAGTAAATAAATAAAAATATTATTTAAAGGTGTTTCAAATACTGTTGCAGGAAAATGCGAATTCCGTCTTTAGCCAATTATATCTTACATCAGAGATATAATTGGCTCCCTTAGAAGGAAGAATGTGGAGGTGTGGACTTTTCAGCATTTCATCATCTACTGACACAAGGGGGAAATAGAATGTAGAAAGAGAGTTAAAGTTTATTCCCTCTTTATCTATCATTTGGCTTGCAGTTTGCCTAACAGACTGCTGTTTCTAATCATTTCCTTCCACCTTTCTTCTCAAGATTACTCTTCTCAAGATTGAAAACATTTCAACCTCCCAACAAGAACTAAGAATGTTATGATTTTTTTCAAGAAGTTCCAGTGAAAATCTATTTAGTCAAAGGCAACAGAGATTTAGAAAAGTGGTCATTAATTTTTTAAGAAGATTTGAGGACAGCATGGGACACAGCATTGATATCCCAAAATTTTATCTTCAAAAAATTTATACATCTCAGTGTGACATTATAACACCTCAGTGCTAGTATATAATGCCCTTCCAACAAGACAGAAACCTCTGTATTTCTTGTCCTTCCTTCAGCCTAGATAGTGTTTCTACTGTCTCCTGTAGAAATTGCTATGAACAAACTTGAGAGCTTTATATCCAGAATGATATGAAACATCCTTGTCCTTCAGGAAATGCTGGGACTGCTGAGAAATAATCCTGTACAATTGAAATTAAAGCAACAAGATCTTCTACCTACAGGAATACTTTAGTTTTTCTGATGTGGTCAATTAGTGATATGGTCAATTAGTCTCTGCTTTCTTAACACACCAATAAAGAAGGCATGAACACATTGACTCAGTTAATTATAATCTACCACACAGTCAAGCGCCTGCTTCAAATCATACACAACAGACAAAGGCAGCCCAACCAAAGTAGAGCTGGCAACATTTCCAACCACCAGTCAAGTGATAATTCCCAAAGAGCCTTCAGTCATGAACCAACCCCACAGAATTCAAATTCCACACAAATTATAAATGGTGCAAGGTACTCCTGACTTCTGAATCCTTGATCTGAGGAAGCCTTGCCAGTCTGCAAAAAACAAACAAACCCTGGTATCTATTTGGTGTAGACCTCCCTAAGCTTGGATAATGCCAACTACAATTCAAATTTCCAATGATGTTACAAATCACAACCACCCCCTCTACACCCAGAACCAATCAATGGAATTCCTTACTGTATAATACAGTCATACAATCCTGAATCTTGAGTTTTTGCAGGGCTAAAATAGAGATAGTTATTCTGCTGAAAAATTCTTGAGAATTTTGTGTTGTTGAATGACTGTGTGGTTAAAGGCATTTCATTTCCATTCATGTACCAGTTCAGGGTACAGTTTGCACATTCATAGTGTGGAATTTTGTCCAGTGGGCACTCAAGCCTAAAAGGATTGTTGTTTTCAAACCTCTTCATTACAGTGTTTTGCTGGACAACACATTTCTCTGCATGGAAGGAGAAAAAAAAATCAGTGTTTTAAACTATATACTCCAACAACAACTACACTGTTTGGAAAAATCCATTCTCCACCAAAATCAAACCCAATTTGGATTGTGCCTATAGTTATTATTTGGGGTGACTCTAAATATGTCCTGTAAAGCCTGTTGTAGCCCTTGGACGAAACAAAATTGCACTTGATGTTGTAAAAAATTACTTTGCAGGGTTTTTTTTGAAGAATGTTATTTTTAGTATTATTTTATTACTATTTTACCCATTATTGACAGGAAAGTTTAGCTATGTCTGCTATGTCTAAAAGCAAATCACATTTCATTCAGTGGGGCTTACTCCCAGGGAAGATTTAATAGGACTGCAGGCTTTATTTTAGGATTGCAGCCTGTGCTTTCTATCATTTGCTTCAATGGCTTGCAATGTAAGCTGATTTAAGAAAGTCCGTTGAAGAAAACTTTCCTATTCCCTTATCTCTACACAGTCCCTTTCGCTTGCCCAACATTTATGATGGAACAGCAGAGAATCTTATCCTGCTTTTAAGTAAGAAAAGACCAGGGAATTTATGAAAGGAAACTTTCCCAGTCTAACTTATCCAGGATTCAAGCCAGTGTAATCAAGCCTTTCCATTTACCTTTAAAATCTTAATAAAAATTTCAATATCTCAGATATGGGAGAAAAATGCAATCTCTCCCTACATCCTATCTTCCATTTGTATGAGAATTCTATTACCTAAGAATTATTCTACCCTCAATTTTTTCTCAACATCTTTCAATATCAGAACTTTTCTTGGTGAATTGTATGATCTTGACCTTTTCATTAAGAATTACAGCCAGTGTAAAGCATGATTTACTTTGTAATATATTATAAATTAAACTACCATAAAACCAATTCTGCTCTTTGAAAAACATACACTTTATTGCCTTTATTTTTTCAGGCTTTCAAATTGGCTTTTAATTTATATTGTTATGAACGTAGCCTAGTGTGCATGGTATTTTCATTTTGCATTTGGTTTGATTCTGTTCTATATTTTATTCCAATGGCATTTTCGATGTTTATTATTGGAAACCAGCCAGAGAATTTTAGCTATTGAAAGGTTTA
>JANHZU010005646.1:65102-83567 GCA_032468055.1 Acrochordus granulatus | reverse complement strand
GGGGGGCCTGGCGTAATGCAGTCCATGGGGTTGCGAAGAGTCGGACACGACTGCGCGACTGAACAACAACAAAAAATGTAGATTTATTGTGCTTTCTGATAAGGTCAGGGAGGAGGGCATTCAGCTAAGTTGAGGCTGGATTATTGTACCTCACTTAAACTTCTACTCTCCTCAATCAAGATTATTTTCCAGACTTCTCTATACCACACAGATGCTAATTTTGTAATATGTATGATGCATTTTAGATAGCAGTAGAGCACCATTTTTCAAACTTGATAACTTTATTATGGACTTCAAGTTCCAGAATTTCCCAGCAAGCATGCTGGGTAATTATAGAAGTATAATCTACACATCTTGAAGCTGCAAGTTTGAAAAACATTGCATTGGAGCATTAGAAAGATTATTGAAACAAGGTTGTTAGCCATCTTGCGTTTGTGCATTAGTGCTACTAATGAGCCAAAAAAACTCTCCACACACGTTGTACCTCTTATTTTTCAAACATATCTCTAGACATTTAGCCTTCTTTCACTCCAAGCAACTAAGAAAGGTTTTATGTCTGATTTCTGGCTTAATACAGGAACATGCTAGCAACTTCTGCACCGAAGTATTATTTTTATTTTATTACGTATGCACACTTTTTAAATTCAATCACCCTCACATCGGTTTGCTTGAGGAGTGGGGAGAGAGGACCATAGCAAGTAATATCCTTTTTGGGATCACAGCTGTTTTAATTTTGGGAAAACTAGTGTATCTTAGCTATTCTATAGTATTACTAGTGGTTAAATGTGTCTGAAATTTATATGCAGAAATTCTTATTAGGCTCATACACGGCAAAGGGAAGAGAACAATTTTTTTCTCAAATGTATGTTCCACGTTAGGTTTTAGCATATTTTTTACTTTCAAGGATTTTGTACTTTAGCTCCGACAAGGAACCAGGTGACCTCTAGTGGCAACAACTTGCTGTGTGTCTCATAAATTATCATGTTTCCCCGACAAGCATTTCTTTAGGCCTTCAGCTGTGCAAATCCTTTCAAAAAATAGGTTTCCACATGAGTGGGAACGCGTACAAAGTCTGTTTTTTTTTAAATGGTGAAACAGTGGTATCTTTTTTCCAGGCCAGCCTGGGAAAAGGCATGTCTGTTTCAACAGTGTGGGCATGCGCCCCTTTGCGCTCAGAAGCATTTGCACAGCTCACTAGCAACCTGAGAGAAAGTGACTACAATACTCGGATCGTCATCCAGGTTTCTTTAAAGCATTCAGAAAGCCAGGCTTCTTCTATCAAAGACTATCTAGCAAAAGCTAAAACTGAATGTCTGTTTTGGGTGAATTTTTGTAAAACTACAACGCAGACGTTGAAGACAGAAACGGCTGGACTTTTGGCACCTAAGGAAAGGGGAAAGAGTGGATCAGGTTACTTGTTAGTATTTAAGAAGCAAATAGCGATCCTGAGTTAAAAGTATGAATAAGACAAACATCTGAGAATTGATCATCTAAATAGAAAACATGAAATGGAAAATAGGAAAAGAAAACTCAGTAAACTTAGTGAAAATTAAGGAATACAGGTAGTCCTTGACTTACAACCATTCATTTAGTAACCATTCAAAGTTACAATAGTATGGAAAAAAGTGACTTAGGACCAGTCCTTACACCAATGACTGTTGCAATATCCCTCTGGTCACACGATCAACATTTGGATGCTTGGCAACCAGCATGTATTTATGACTAGTGTTCCGGATCATGCGATCGCCATTTGTGACGTTCCAGCTGGCTTCCAAAAGCAAAGTCAATACTGAACTCAACTGCAGTGATTTGCTTAATAAATGTGGCAAAAAAGGTCATAAAACAGGGCATGACTCTCTTTACAAATGTCTTGCTTAACAATGGAAATTCTGGTCCCAACTGCAGTCATAAGGCAAGGACTACCTGTACAGTAGCTCTGCCAGATTTAAAAAATGTCATTTTGCAATATGTTCATAATATAGAATATTTTGCTCACCTATACCAAAGTATTAATAGTATGATTATGAGACGATCCGAGGGAAAGGCACAGTTTTAAGATGCTGCAGACAGAAGCTAGATTTGTATTCTTGCATGTGTTGGGGCACCTTCTGAAGAATAAAATATATTGCACGATCCCAGTTAGAAGTGGCCAAAAGATTGGCACATTTCTTAAAAAATAGAAACTTGCATATTGTTTCAGGGTTTAAGAGGGACTGAAGAATCCAGTTATATTATTCCAAGTAAATGCATTTGTAGCATTGACTTCATTTAAATTACAAAACCTGTTTTCCAAAAAGAGGTTTAGTAATCAAGGAAACCTGTTATGCTATGCTGCAGTCTAGCTTTACAGTGTGTGTACACAACTGTTCTCTTAAAAAAAGTCTCAAACCACAGATTTTGGGGAGCAGACAACTGAAGTTGGCATCATAACCAGTTAATCAAATTATCCTGTGACAGACCCACGAAAACAAAGGTCGCATGACACATCAGTGCCAACAGTCATAAAGATGTGGTTGACATGCTGACATACAAATTCAGAGCAAAAAATTCTGACAAGCACATTTCCCAGAAGCATATGCAAACAGTTGGCAGATATCAGATTTAAAAAAAACCCCAAACCATTAGAGATGGAGTTTGAACTGAACTAACCCGAGTTAGATTTATAAAATACAAATATAGTTTTGTCCACAAGCACAATCTTTTTAAAATGTTGGATAAAACCCATTATGTATTTGAAAACTGTGTTACATTGTTTGAAGAATTAGGAAATTAGAGTTGGTCCCACTGACAAGAACTACTCCTAAAAGAAAGAATAATGAAAATGGTTGAATTCAGTTAATCTTCTACCAGACAGCTGAAAAGCTGGTGCAAGTTCTCGGCACAGGTGTTTTTATTTGTACATTTATCATATGCCAGAAATTATTAAGTGCTTCATGGGATGGCATTCTGCTTGGCATTATCATGAGCAACATTCTTTTGAAATTAGTTCGTTAAATTAATCCATGATTAACCCAGGCATACATTTCAAATGTCAGCCCCAAGAAATATCTGACTGGCATTTAAAACTTCCTGCTTCATAAGGATACTTCCCATTCTATTGTTATTTACAATTTTATGCACATTTTTGGTTAATGAAATCTCAGCTTTCCTAGTTTGTTTTGCATAATCTGAATTAAAAACCATCAGGATTTTCTGTATTATTCAGTTTGTCCGTATTAGTACATTATACACAAGTATAGGTAATTAACAGCTTGACTGTAATTGAGCCTGGAGATAGGTCATAAGTCATGGCAATCATTAAGTGGGTCACCAGGTACTAGGCCTGATTTTTCAATTTTTGCAGTAGTTGTTAAACAAACCCATTTAGCCAAAGGGTTTTTTTTAATGCAAACTGGAAATAAGCACCAGCTTCATGAAAATGCTGAAAACAGCTGCCATATGACCGTCGGACACTGCAAATGGTGGCAAATGTGGGCTGGTTGCCAAGTGCCCAAAATGCAATCGTGGGACTGTGGGAGGGTGGCACAAGCTGTTGGAACATCAAAACCAAGTTGTAAGTATTGTTTGGGAGATCCATCATAACTCTGAATGGTTGCTAAGTGATTGGTTGTAAGTCAAAGACTATCTGTACATAAGTGAACTCAAAAATCCTTATGTCTGGCATTTTAATTTTTTTAAAAAAATGTGTGTTCTGTGTAGAAGCCCTAAATGTCAGCCAATCGGTTATACTTTTTTCCTATAACAAAGTTATGTCTTCCCTATGTCTATTCAATCATTCTTTTACCTATTATTTACTAACAGTAATATTTTTATTTGGTAAGTTTATACCTGGACAACTGACTAACTGACTGTGCCTAACATTGCTCACCTCTCATTATCTGCCTTTTACTCTACATTCCACTTTAATACATTATTTGTCTTTATCCCATTAGCTATGTTTAACTGCAATGTACACTGAATGTTTTTTGGTTCTTGCTAGCTTTAAAAATCATAAATTGTATTGCCTGATTTTCACATTATTTATATTTTATTTCTGTTCAATTTTAACTTTTGTCATTTTCCATAATTTGCCCTGGATATTACTATGCTACATTGTTCTAGCAACTTATTTTTAATACGTACTTTGAACCTTAGTTTTAGAAAGTTAATACAAAAAATGACTGGAGTATCTTAAAATATTTCAGAGATGGGATTACAGTACAGTAGGAGACAGTTATTTCTCAAAGAAACAGATAGTATTAAAAATTTCCTGAGCTTTAAGCAAATTTCATCTGCTGATTTTGAAAGAGCAGAAGGGAGTCTTTTGTTTCACATTTTTAAATCGCCAACTCCTTCAAAGAGGGAGTATACTTTCTTGATTTCTTTTAAAAATGAATTATAAAGTAACAAGTATTCATTGCATTTTTAATAGTATACCACACCTTTAAAAATCAGTCATTAAGCATTTGTCCTAAATCCCTGAAATAGGGTTTTATGATAAGAATAGTGATAAAACTTTAGAGAAGCTACACACAACAATCTGATATATCTTCTTCATAGAAAGGTGGCATAGATGGATACAATACTTTATTGTTTACCTTGCTCATACAGAACCCATCACTTGAATTTTAAAAAGATGTTCTTTTTACATTCTTTCTATTTTCCTGATTTGTATCTTTCAACTTGAAAACCTGATTAATTTTATAAAGCACAGCTTGGAAAAGTGGATGCCAAAAGCATCATTCCTATGCATATTTTTCTCAGACATCGGTTCAACATACACTCATGTGGCTATGCCCAGAATTAGGATAGGGATCTACTGATACAGCCCCATTATGGCAGAAAGGGAGGGGAGAGAAAGGAGTTAATAAATACATGGTTCACTCACAAATGTACATCTCTAGATTGAATTTCGTTCTTTTTATTCCTCATCTACATCAGAGAATGAAAACAAGCACTATTTCACTTGGGGAAATAACAATATCAGTGCCAAATCTGGCTGCAATTCCCACCCATGATAATGTGTGTCTATTTTGAAAAAAAATGGTTGAACATAACTCATTCTAAGCATAGCTGTTCCACAATAAGGCTTATATCAAGTATTCTGGTTGTGAATATTAAATACATCATGCAATCAATCTCTTCCCATGCCTTATTCAGGCATCTAAAACCATTTTTATCTTTTCATCTGATCAAAGATTTTTCTGCTGCCTACCTGTAAAATATCAGCGTCTACTTAGAAACCTATTATTTTGGAAATAATGAAAAACCTTGTGTTGGTCAGTTATGTCCTTTAATTAGAAATGCTGCACAATGGAAACTACAAAAGCTGGAACCACCATCAACTTCAGTTTAACTGACTCCCACGACAATTATGTCTAAGTCTACAATATGACTTCCTAAAAAAAAGGTTTGGCATCAATCATAAGTGGATCTCACACACCCACCAAAAAAACCCTGACAGATCAGGTAAGTTTAGATAGGGCCATGGAAAACATTACCTAAATTTTTGAAGTATCGTGGGATACTTAGTAGAACAGCAACTAAGATAATCAAGTCTGAGGTATTGAATATACTTCCTCCTGCAACTTCAAACTGTATTTTTCTTTTGCAGAGAGCCAAAGAACAGCAAACTCCATTGTGTAATATCATCCCTGCTGAAGAGCTCATAAAAATTCTGCAGTTAACGCATAATTCCACGTGTTGTCTAATACCTCCTGGCACCAGAAAGATTCTTAAGGACTGTTAGGGACCAATAAAAAAAATAAACAAAAATATTTAGACTGCACCGTATAGACAAGAGATTATCTTGTTCTACCTGAATCTGATTACACTGTGCACATTTTCATTATCCTGAGACAGATACTACCATTTTTACCTAGTATGGTAAACTCTAGGGATTGTTATTGTATCACACAGATAATCTTATGATTCTGTTATAGAAAGTGAAATCTACATATTTCCTGAATATTCATCCAATTACCTCCTACCAGTTCTTCCACATGTATTTTGTTTCACAATACAAAGTTAAATCTTGCAAACATTTATATTTGGCTAACCATATAGATTTATCTGAGCAGACCTTGGATACTAATCAGTTGGTGAGAGCTGGCTATATATCATGTGAAGGTAGTGCAACTCTTCCTAATTTAGAATACATATACCTGAAAATAGGGTAATAAAAAAACATTCTCCACATTTGGAGATGAAAAGGAAATCCATCATAGTTTGTTCTCAGCGTAATGGACGTCGGAAGATTTAACAAAGTTTTCCTATTCTTTAAGATGTAGATCTATACATAATAATTTAACACAAATGATGTTTCAAGCTTTACAATTGTTTCGTCAAAGGCGTCTTTCTAATACCTCTGAAGGAAAACAAAACAGGCCACTATGAATGTTCTACTAGAAAACAAAACAAAAATGTAGTAGGATTTGCTGAGAAATTAATAAAGGCTTTATCTCCACATAAAGCTTTTAAGTTATGGCACAAATAATAGAAGTGTTTGCAAAGCACCAGCCAAGGCTTAAGGTTCATCACCCTTTCTAAGACATTCATTCCACAAGAATCAATCCAACAAATTCATATTCTACTACAATTTTAACAAATATCTAGAATTCAGTCATTCATACTGAATATTTCTGATGCATTCAATGAATTTTTGGTTTGGAGTACAGGACCCATAGTCATATCCTTCACGTTTTAAGACTTACAAATCTGAATCTTTATTGTTCTGAAATGATAGAAACTTAAGACAAAAACCTCCAATTTTCAGTCTCAGAAGTGTGGTTCAATGCCCTTTTCATGTGTAACAAGGCTTCCTTTAAAAATAAAAGGAAAAAAAAATGACTGAAGTTCATAAGGATTTGAATGCAATCCTCAGTTTTGAATCAGTGTTTGTAGGTTGGGCATCGCAAGATCCAGCATTCTCTTCAAAGCTGCTCTTGCTATGATGCTTGGCGATCCTTTTGCCATTCCACAAATTCATCAAGAAGAACAGGCCCTGAGAGGAAGAAATGGCAATTACAGACTGCAGTATTTCAGAGGAATTCAGACTTTTTGGCAGTGGTAAAAACAACATACTCAAAAATGGATGATCAATCATTCATTGAATTAATTTGTAATGCTTTTATGCCATGTCTTTTATTTTGATTCTAAGGCCTATGAGACATGTAAACAAACAAGAAAGCAATCTAAAACCATTATAACCTTGGCAGGGCATTTTATTTTAATCTGATGCTGAAAATTAAGAAATTTGACAGAATTTTGTGGTTAATTAGCTGGCCTAATGAAGATACTGTCCTAACATGCAATTTAGACATTTTTTTATCCCCTCATGGCTAAAACATGATTTTTTTTTGCAGAGACAAATAATGTTAGCTTAATGTACGTTGACACGTAACTCTTTTAATTAACACAAAGTTATCAAAAAAAACAGCTGTAGCAGAAGGCAAAGAATTCTGAAACAATGATCTGCACTGTACTACTCCTGAGAGAAAGGGTGGACATTAGACAAACTGAATTTCATCGACTCTATTTCATGTTACCTACCAATATACGGCGCTCTGCAACGATAGTGCCAGTCTATTGTTAGCAGAATTTAATACTAGAATTGACAAAAATGTTTAAGTTTTTATTTTAAGCCAGAAAAAAAAGATGTTTCATCTATAGAAAAAATCAGAAGGCAACGAGCCTTATTTTCAATTTTTACTGCCATAGAATGACTCATAGTGTAGTCTGTCCAGGTCAGAATCAGGCCTTGTCCATGCATTTGCAGTACACCTCTCATTAATAAATATAGTAAAATTGGTGGCCAGAATACATTTTGATTACAACTTTACATGTTTGGGCTCCTATGAATAGAGATTATTAACCTTTCTGGCTTTTTCCCTCTCTCTCTCGGTGTGACAAGTAGCAGTAATCCAAAAACATTTTTTAAAAAATACACTGTACTTCATAAAACAAAGCTGCAAAAAGATTTATCAGGAAAACAAATGGAAAGCTAGAAGACAAGGTCTATGCTAAAACGGCTGCTGGATGTAGAGTGGGAGCATAGACAGGATCACTTTGCAATACAAAATGAATGCCCTCTGTGTTGGAAGGTGCTGAGCTGCTCATTCCTCCAATAAAACCAAGGTAAGATTAAAAAAGTAGCAAGCATTTTGATACTTTATTCTTCTATTAAAGATTTATTTCATCTAAAAATTGAAAAAAAATATTTTACTATGCTTTTTCCTAGAAATATGTATTTGTATGGCTGTAAATGTGGCCATGTTGCTGAGCATCCCAAGTTTGATCATGTGATTGTGGAGGGGACCGGGCTGGTTGAGCTTCAAATCTCGGCCCTAAGTCCCCTTTTTTGGGTCGGCTGTAATTCTGAATATTCTCTGTATCCTGAAAGTGCTACAGAAACGAGTATGTTCAATAACTAAATGTACACAGCTCCAAGAGGAAATTAAAATGAGATGTAACTCAGATTAAATTTATCTTAAGACATCTATACTTCTATACTCTCCATATTCTGAAAAACTAAAGAAGTTTAAGAACATCTTTCATTATAAGTATATATTCATACATCAAAACATGGTGATCAGCATATATGAAACATTTTTGTCTAATTACAGCAGTAATTGGCTTTGGTGCTGTTATTTTTATTACAAGAGCTCAACTCTGTATCCCTCTAGAGGATCTAAATAATATCCAAGCATAATACTGTATGAATCTGAAAAAATGTTCACTTGTTCCAAGCTCAAAGCAACCATTTTGAGTATTCCAAGAATGAAATAAAACTTGGATCTCTGGGGAGGCATCTGTTTGTGTTCTGACTGTTCTGGGTATTGTGATTTGGCTGTTGTTTTGGGGCTTCTGACAGGATTGCTATATATCATACTTTTCCCAGCCTAAGCAGCACAATTTATTGGCTTAAACAGAACCTGTTGATGAGGGAAGGACATTTTGAATGTTGAGAGAACAAAAGCAGTAAATCACACAGCCAAACAAAAGAAGGTTGAGTATAGCTGCATCTCTTGCCTCTTCACCTGCCTTCCTTTTATTTAAAAGTTTTCTACAGTTGGCGGGTCCCTTCTGTGTTGTGCTGTGCTTCATTTTGCAGGCAGATAATGCAATGGTGCATGTGCCAGTATACTAGTTTTATGAAACAGAAATGTTCCTAATGCTGCTGAGATGACTACATTACTAGTAAAACGTTGGGACTGGTTGACTTCTTAAAATGTGTGTGCAAGTGCCGTTTGTGCATGCCTATTTTCATATTGTCATAAAGTTATTAATTAAATGCAATTCATTTAAGCACCAGCAACTACTGTTTTCTGCAACCTGCAACTATCTGAAATGCCAACAAAGATACCAAAAAAGAATAATCTAATGGTTTGCAGAATTATATTTGGCAAGAATGATAAAGATCATTCTTTATCATTCAAACAGGAAAGCAAACCAATCCAATAGTGCTTACAAGCCTGACCAAGACAATTACTCTGTTCAAAAAATCAAAACATTAAGAAAAACATGTAGGTGAGATATGCTATTGGAAAGAATAATTAAAATATTTAGCTGGACTTCTTATCCTGTAACCTGCCGGCTGTGCAATTCAGTAGGATTATTTAAGGAAAATAAACCTCTCTTTTTTCTATTGAGTGATATTGGTTGTGATAATAGTGTCTAATCTAAACAGATAAACAAGAACAGAGTTACATTCCTCTGGATTATTTTTAAGTTTTCAGAAATATTAAAACCATCCCTTTGGCAAATTTTTTGCAGTAGGCAGCATTCAGAATAGGATATCATTATTTGTGTGATCTTCAAATGAAAAATAAGAGAGCATCAATTGGCCCTGAATTCCCATTCTTTCTTATGGGAAAAAACATTCAAATTTTAGAATTGTCTTTCAATGCATCACTGAACAGTCAACTTGCAGCAACTTTTGTTTCCACAAATATAGCAATAGCAAAATCTTCTGATGAGACATTACAAACAGGGCTTGCAAAGTCAAATGCATATCTGTAGATATTAAATGCTGAAATGTCATTCAGTTGAGATTGCAAAAATTCAAATTTACTTTGCAGCTTTTCTGTACAGTCACATCTTAAATAAGAGAAATATTTACATATCAAGTATGTTGGGAAAGAAAATGTGTGTAGGTGCAATTGTATACACAAGCTTTTAGACTCCAGCAGTCTTAAATAAAACATGCTCTGTATCATACAAACTTCTATTATAACACCCAAACCTCCTATGCATGGTTTCTGCTTTCATATGAATGCTACTGGTGCAATCTCTTTAGCATTGTAATGAAAACTGAAACTTGCAACTGAAACCCTTCCAAAATAATGAATATAGTTTACTCACATGCTCCATCTTCATCGTAGTTGCTAAGATCCGCATGGACAGTTCTACTGAATTCTAACACATTGTACCACTGATCTTTGTTAATTACTCTGTATTTTGACTGCTATAGAAAAATAAAAGATGTTGTCAACATTTGATATACTGTGTCATATATGACAAGAATTATACATATTTTAAACAAAGAATTTATAGCACATCAAGGAATGTTTGAAGAGGAAATCAATTTTGATGTGAATTTAAACAATCTTACTTGAATCTTAGTATAATAACTCGGTTTTAGTACATTAACAAGAGAGATCAGTGCAAATACAACAGTCTTCAATTCTGTGGTATCCAGATGCTTGTAGATTCCTGCTTTAAATTCCCATTTATCAATGCCTTTGTCTTTAGAGAGATATTTGGCAGATAATATATTAAAAATATGTAAATATATTCTGAAATAAGCGTGTAACAGAAATCTGAATAAATAAAAATTAAAAACTATAAAAAGTACAGAGCACAATAAATATAAAAATTTGTGAAGGTGGATTAAAATATCCAAAGTAGTTTTTTTATTTTATTTTAATGCATTCCTACCTCCAAGTACTGGTAAAACACTGAAAACAGCGGCCATGTTCTTCCAAGAAGAAGTGCTAACATAGATTTAGCTGTGTCAATATCAAGACTTCTCTGATCTTTATCCTATAAAGTTTTAAAAAAACATAATTCAGGAAAGGTATAAAGTGCAATTAAATCATTTTTTCCTCTGATGATTCACTTACCCTTGCAAAGTCAAATGCATATCTGTAGATATTCTTAAATGTTGAAATGTCATTCAGTTGAGAGCGCAAAAAATCAAATTTACTTTGCAGCTTTTCTGTACAGTCACATCTTAAATAAAAGATAAATAGTTACGTATCAAGCATGTTGGGAAAGGAAATATGTGTGTGATTGTATACACAACCTTTTAGATTCCAGGGGTCTTAAGCTTGTGATTTTCTGAGTCATTTTCTGCAGCCTCCAACATGCCTAATCTTATCTTTGTTTATACTGTGTATCTAATCAGAAAGTCTCAACTCTTACACATTTAAACATACTATTTCTAAATTTGAGTACTTCTCAAAAGACAAATTGAAATTGAATGGAGTGAAATCTTTATTAATTATGATCTGAATTTTAAGCATTGTGTGGCTAACCTGGGATAGAGCTGAGGTTTTTTTTAAATGTAATATAGTTATTTTTAATGGCGTTCTGTAATAGTCTTCATTTCCTAATTTTTTGACGCAAAATTTTGTTGACCCTCTTATATTAGTGTATAAAAAGGCTTCAATATTGAGGTGATCAAGCTATGTGTGGCATGTATTACTGTTTGAGTTTGAGACCCCTGCTTTCTGCCTTTTTTCACATGCAGGGCAATATTAATTGTTAAATTTTCCTACATATCTCATCATTCTCTCCATCTGTTTCATTAAAAACTGCAATTTAATGATAACTTTTGGAGGAGATCTGAAGGTTACATCCAAGACTTGTTCAGTCACGCAGTCATGTCTGACTCTTTGAGACCCCATGGACTGCAGTACGCCAGGTCTCCACTGCCTCCCGGAATCCACGCAAGCCCATCGCACTGACTATGCTATCGATCCATCTCATCCTCTGCCGTCCCCTTTTCCTCTTCCTTTCAATCCTTCCCAGCATCACAGCCTTTTCTCATGAGTCCTCTCTGCGCATTATGTGGCCAAATACTTGAGCTTCAGCTTCAGTATCTGTCCCTCTAATGAGCAATCAGGGTTGATTTCCTGGAGGATTGACTGGTTCAACCTCCTTGCCGTCCAAGAGACCCTCAAGAGTCTTCTCCAGCACCACAATTCGAAGGCATCAATTCTTCGATGCTCAGCCTTCCTTATGGTCCAGCTCTCACAGCCATACATTACCACTAGGAAAACCACAGCCTTGACTATGCGGACCTTTGACAGCAAGGTGATGCCTCTGCTTCTTAATACACCATCTAGGCATAAATAATGAAAAGCAGTACCAACTGGTCTCTATTTCCATCTCACTGCCTCTGAATCTCACAGAAATTAGGGACTACAAACAATTTTCCAGGGATTTACGATATACATATTTTTAATTAGGTAGAATTAAGCAAAATAAAGAACTGTAAGTGAACCATCAAGGACATAATGGAGAAAGATATTTAAAGAAAGATTCCAAAATTTTGGAGGCAAGAACCTGAAGGATCTAGCTTTAAGGGAAGTGAGGCAGCAATTATGACCAAATTTTGCAAGCAATACTACTGAATTGGAAAAACATCTGGAAAGTACAATTGTCTTCAGTATTGTCACATGATTTTTGATATATTGGAGCTCATAGTCCCAAAGGTATTGGTTTTGGGCCACACCAGGATTAAATTTTATTTTACATTAAATTTAAAGTAAACATTTTATTTTCCTCCTTTGTTATTTTATAAACTCAAGGCTGCAGTCATATTTACCACACCTTCCTCCTCCTATTTTCCCAAAAAGGCAAACCTGTGAAATGGATTGGGGTGAGACAAAGTGAATGGCCTTAGAACACCCAGCTTCTTTCATGGCTAAGGCAGGACTAGAACTTATGATCTGCTGGTTTCTAGTCCATTACCTTTATCACTAGACCAAACTGGCTCTCTACACAGATAATACTATCAAGCCTTCTGTTTCGTGTAACTAAGAAATCTCTGTGGATGAGGACAAATGGCAAACTAGGTACCCCTGAAAGAGCCAAGACGTCATGGTGGTAAAAACAATAAACTCGGACCAGCAGAACCCCTCTGGATGAGGATATGAGAGAGTGCCTACATGTGCTCTGGATGACTGTTCCTTATGAGAAAACTGCAAGATAGCATTCCTGTAGGTCTGGGTGCTGGGAGATAAGCCTTCAGCTACAGCAGAACTTTTAAGGACATTGGATTCAATCACCTCACTTTCTAATCATCTGTGGATTTACAATTATTTTACAGTTAAAAATGGGCACTCTCTCATAAACTTATAAGTGCTCTGACAGCAATAATCTGCACTTATATTTTTTGAAGATCATATCTTCATTTTTCTTTTTTTTCATTTTTGCACTTTCTATTTTTCTATTTTTTTTCCTGATTTCAAATTTGTAGTATCTTATAGTATTGTAAAACTTTTTAATAAAAAGTATTTTTTTAAAGAAATCTCTATGGCCAATGCCTATAGTACACTCTATGGCCAATGCCTATATAGTACACTTCTGGGAGCTGCAGCCCATGCATGCAAAAGCATGCCTAAAGTGATAGCCTAAAAATTTTATATATTTCTGCATTTATATGGCCAACTCAAATTGTGTGACTTTGATGGTGTATAAAAAGGCAAAAAAGAAAATGAAAACTATAATTAATTAAAGATTTGGGGGAAGATCATTTCAAGGAGCCAGCACATAGAAGGAGTACACTTTCTAGGTCCCATTAGATGGCATTGTTTCATTGAAGGGACCAAAGCCTTCTTTGATAAAATATGCAGAATGAGCAGACACCTTTGGGAGCAGGCAGTCCTGTAGATAGCCTATATCATGCAGAGCTTTACCGGTTATAACCAGGATCTTGCATTGCTACTTGGAAGCTACTGGGAGTCAGTGTAGCTTGTGTCGTAGATTAATTATGTGGGCATACCAAGAGATCCTAATAACTACTGATGCCACTACATTCTGGACCAACATAAAGTGTTCAAACAATCTTCAAGGGCAGTCCCATATTAAGCACATTACAATAACCCAATTAGGACTTGGTTAAGATGTGAATAATTGTGGGTAGGGCCCTTGGATCCAGGAATAACAGGTGAAACCATGCTGGTGGACTAATGAAGAAGATCTCAGCTCTCTACTGCTCATGTACTTTGCTCCTAGTTTATCAAACTCTTATTCATTTTAACGTTTTTATCAATAAGTAAATAAATAAAGGAAACACAACTGGTGGATAAGTGTGTGAAATGGTATGAAGCCCAAGAACTACCCTGCCAGACACAACTGCCAACTGCTTTTCAAGAGGAGCTGTGGGTCCAAAAAGACCCTCAGACTGTGCACAATACCTGAACAAGGTAGTACCAGGCCCAGATTCAGAAAAGAACTCTTCACTTCTATGATCCATGGGATCAGAAACCCAAAGCCATTCAGTCTTGGAAGGATTGAATTGAAGCCTCTCCTTTCCCATCCAGACCCCCAGAAATTCAGACACTGGGAAAGAACCTTGACAACTTCAGTTAAATGGCCAGACACCAAGATGCATACCTGAGTATGATCAGAATACAGATGATATTGCACTCCATGCTGATGGATTATCTTCTCCAGTAATTCCATACAGAAGTTCAAAAGGAGAGGGGAAGGAGGGAAGCCTTGAGGTACCTCACAAAGTAGGGTGTCAGAACTAGACTGCTCTTCCATTATAATACTGACTAGAGATGGGCTTAGAGGAAAAAGAACCAGTGTAAGCAGGGCCCCTTACACTTCCAGCCCCTTAAACTGATCCAGAAACATACTAAGGTCAATGTTATTAGGCAGAGAGAGATCAAGGAGGGCTAAGATGGATGCACTAACCCCATCCTGAACCAGCCAGGGGTGATCAACAAGTGAGACCAAAGCTGTCTCAGTACTATATCCTGGCCTGAAGTCTGAATGGAAGGGATTCAGATAATCTGCTTCCTTCAGGACTCTCTGGAGCTGAATAACCACTTTCTTAACAACTTTCCTCCCAGAAGGAAAAAAACTGACCAGTTTTAAAAATAGCAGTCAAATCTAATTGGATGACAAGTAGGTCTAAATTTTGAACTATCTTTAAAAAACAAACAAACCGTTTATCATATAACCCAAGACCCACTGGGTTATTGTTTCAGAGATGCTTCCTTATCTAAACAAAGAAACAGAATGATTAAGAGCAGAAAAGCAGTGGGAGTGACTTCTGACTCTTGCCAGCTTGATGCTTCACTGCCCTTTGGCAGCCAACAGTGGGACTAATCTTCCATGGCCTCTTGAGGACTAGAGCAAGACAGATCTACTAAAACTCTGGACAGTGGGGCAGTAGCACTGAAGTAACCATATATTTGTCAAATTCAATCCCACAGAAGCCATAGGTCCCAGATTTTGGATACCTTCTGTATGTTAGCCCATTTGATGGCCTTGGTTCAAAAATTGTTGCCCTGAGATGCATTTTTATCCAGGTTACAGATACAAGAGTTGAAATAGTATATAGTGACAGGAAGGCTAATCGTTCAAAGAAACACATTTTAACTTGAGGAATTCTAACATTCATCAGATGTAAATTGATTTTAACCTACAGAGAAACACCTGATAGGCCTATGCATATTTGAGCACAAAATATGTTTTGGAGTACATCAAGATTGTCACATAACCTCTGTCTACAAATCTTTAAATAAATTTTGTATTTTCTGGAGATAATATAATTGCCTGTTTATAGAAAATGTTCAAAGGAACTGCATGAGCACCTCTGCGCACACTCTGAGGCATCTTTCTGTGCTCAAATCTGAAGCACTGCACAGCAGCATCACAAATTAGTATCTTCAGATTAATTTGAAGGAAACAACATATGGCAAAGTTAATCATTTTTCCACCATTTTGCTCAATAAAAATGTGTATGTGTATCCAAATGTTTAGACATATCAAAGAGAAATTGAAATAGAATTCTTACTGTAATGAGGTCATCCCTTTTAGCCATTCTTCTTTTGTGAAAAATCCCATGCTTTCAGCCTCCAATTTCCAGGCTAAAACTAGCATAATGATCTGCAAAGGAATAAAAATGGACTCAGAGGGGAAAAAAGTCAAATGCGCAAGGAATGTTTATTTTTAAACAATGTTTGGCTGCAAAGGTAGCTCAGCAGTCCAAATCTCCACTCTTTTTAGGTATGTTGGGACTTCATCTTCTGGGATTTGCAACCGTGGCTGACACTAAAAATCCATTCCTGCTTGAATTAATTAATTCAATCAATCAATCTCCCCACTAGGCCCAGATGGTTTATTTTTAATGGTTTTAGCTGTTTTAATTATGTTTTTATTGTAAGCCACTGAGAGTCGCTTTGAATTTGGTGGCATATAAATTTAATTAATAAATAAATGTAGAAACAAAATTGGCAAAACCAGGCAGCAACAAATGCAGACTCATCCTAACCCAAGAGCCAGGTCTTCGAGGCCCTTTGAAATGTAAGAGGATAGTTTCTTCTGAAGCCTCCATGTGAAATTCTACTGAAACCTTTCCTGCTCTGCGTTTCATGTTAGAATGTTCTCCCTACTTGCTTATTGTAGGAAAGCCAGCACTGCAGGAAGTATCTGACCCTACCTTTCAAAAGCCTTCCTTGTAGTATCCTCATTGCTTCAGAATACCACACCCCCAGAGATGCATGAGCTACCCACCTTGGGGAGCCTCTGAAACAATCTATCAAAACAAATCAATCAGGAAATCAATCTGATAGATATTAGGTTTTGGGTGCCCATTTCTTGTTGCTGGTAGTCATATATTGACTGATTTTTATCTGGAGTTTTGAGAGCTATTAAAAATCTTTTCCTGCAATCCTAGGAAAGCTTCTACTTAACCAGGCAAAATTAAGAGATCAAAAAGGTGCTCTGGAGTATGCAGGTGCACTTATGTAGCTGCAACTCTTTAAAATACCTGCATCATTTTCTAGGGCCATGTGGCTGCTCACTGCCCAGACACCCCAAAAAAGGTATGTCTGATTCAAGAAGTTGCAACAGGTGTTTTATGAAGGTTCTCAAACAACTTTTTTTTTGTTTTTCAATACAAAATGCTGCACAGTCCTACTTGATAACACTTTGGGTGTGTGTACACGTTATGCATTACACAAATTTGTCTCTCAAATTCAAAGCAGCAGAACAGTAGTCAGATTGTTTTGGAAATTATATAGCAGTACTTGCCACATCCTCCTTAACTTCAAGACTGAGGGGAAAGTCTGTGATTGTTTGACCATTCCATTGCTTCCCCTCCAAGCTCCTAAATCAACATGCTTCCCAAGTATCTCTCCATAAAAAATGGAAATGCTTTCTTAAGGGGACCAGCAACTTTATAACCTCAACTTTCAGTCTGGTTGTCAAGGATACTACTAAATGTGAGGTGTCTGGTTCCATCATACATTTAATAAATATAGTGCACTGCTATTTCTATACTGATTTCCTTTGTCCTGGTTATTATGATCCACTGTAACTATATATATTGGAGAATCTGTGAGATGGAAGAGGGCTTAAGCCTTCTTATTGATTCTGATATCTTCGCTTATTGCTCTCTCTTTGCTTATTTTTGACTTTAGAAAAAAATATAAAAACTGCAGGTACTTTTCAGCCCTTTAATTAGAGGATTCCAATTTTAAGACTTAAATAATTTTTAAAAGGATTGATTTTTTAAAGTTCATAAATTGTTCATTTGAAACAGTAAAATTAAGAAGGAGCAGGAAACCACAATAACCCAAGAACGGACAACACTTAAGTTTGATTCTAGCCATTTTGTGGCTTACATTTTCAGGTTCAACACCAATGTCCTCGCAGAATTTCTCCATTCCTTCAGGTCCTACAACTTCATCATCACCTTCAAAAGAAAAAGCAAATCAGACACCACTATATAAATATGGACCTGCCTCATTCAAAGGACTATCATAGCCATAGCTATAGGAAGATGGGATAACAACAGAGAGAAGCAGCAAACCCTGTACTCAACGGTCATTTCAGTGTTGCATATATTTTCCTAATTACACCATATTCCAGATGTTCCATTGGCTGAGATCAGTTTCTGCCATCCAATATATAGTTCTAGCTTTGAATGATTAATTTGCATTACAAAAGAATACACAAGATATATTCATACATATGTATGTGAATATGTATGTGAGTTTGCCCATCTCTGTATACCAGGAGACATATCACATTCATACAATTACAAGGAAATAGACAATTATTTAAGGATTTCTCTTCAGCATTAGATCAGCACCTTTTCTATGACTACAAAAGGATGGAAAAAATCTAAATGGTTTTTGCAGCCTATCTGTTTATGTACACTATGTATGACCTCAGTGATATCCCTTATGAATATACAGTGGAGGTGAGGAATAGATTTAAGGGATTAAATCTGGCAGA
>JANHZU010005646.1:7277-20451 GCA_032468055.1 Acrochordus granulatus | reverse complement strand
TCCCTTGGACGGCAAGGAGATCAAACCAGTCAATCCTACAGCAAATCAAACCTGATTGCTCTTTGGAGGGACGGATACTGAAGTTGAAGCTCAAGTACTTTGGCCACATAATGCGCAGGGAGGACTCATTAGAAAAGTCTTTGATGCTGGGAAGGATTGAAGGGAAGAGGAGAAGGAGAAGGCAGAGGATGAGATGGATAGATGGCATAGTCAGTGTGATGGGTGTGGGCTTGGGAGGACTCCAGGAGACAGATGAGGACAGGGAGGCCTGGCGTAATGCATTCCATGGGGTTGCGAAGAGTCAGACACGTCTGCATGACTGAACAACAACTGTGCAACATCTTAGACCACTACCAATTTTGTTTTAGCAAAATTTTCATGACCATCCATCAGTATTTTTTGGTATTTGTATTAAGATTCAACCAGAAAATTACCGGAAATATGTACACAAAATTTAAACAAACATAATTTTCAGAACAAAATGGCTTCTTCAGGTAAAAGTTAGTATTAAATCGTCAGTACTAAACTTTTGCCACTTTCGCCTATGGAAGCTTGTTTTTTCTGCCTTTTCCTGTTTTTGAAAACTGTATACAAATCTCCTGTATTTTCTGGTTGTATTCTAATAAAGAGACTGAGACATAATTATATACGGTCGTTTATACCATTGCTAAAACAACAAATCTAATGGTGGCCTAAGATTTTTGTGCAGTATTGTATATATGTGTATCTGTATGTATATTTGTGTGTTATCTCTTGGCAACGCCTGAAACCAAGTGCATTTTTTTTCTAGGATCTCATTGCAGGTCTTGAGGGGAATCACATAATCCTGGGAACGGGGAATCACATAATCCTAGGAACAGATACAACTCTTTGTCTGAAAACACATGATCTGAAACACTTTTTCCTCTCTGAATACATCGCTCTATGTAGCTCTTAGAACTACAGAATGCTTAATGCTCAGGTTTTGGCTATTAAAACCTCTTGTGATGTTTCAGTAAAGCAGTTAATATTGCAGAATCTATTAATAACAGGCAGTACAGGAGGATGGAGTTGCCAAGCTCAGGTTAATTATGCTCAAAGTTTTCACCCAGTTGAAGCACTTTTGGGTGGCCACAATATTACTAGTCGAACAAAACGGGGCTGTGTCAGAGATAAATGTTCCAGCTGCTTAGGGAGTTGTGAATACTGTTCTCTGAGTCACCCCAACACTGAACCTCTCACACAGAAAGAGAAGAGAAGAAGAGAACTGGAAAACTCCTACATTTATTTCTTTTGACTCCTGCTGGCTTCATTGTCTTCTTTAGCCCACAACAATTTGCCTTTATCTTCTTTTGCAATCTGCAGCCTCAAGAATTTCCCTTCCCTTGCTGGAAACCACAACTGGCCCTTCCAGAGCCAGACTGCCCTCTGAAGGACAGGGGCAGCCCTTGCAGCAGAGGGCTGTATGGCCCAAAGTCAGAAACTAGCAGCTGGATTTTATTTAGAATACGATAAAAAATCCAGATCTACTTTACGTTTGCCGCAGTTCAAATCTCCTATCCAGAAGAAGAAACACACAAAAATGTGGACTGAAAAAAAGCCAATCTGTTTGTCTAAAGCTAGACTACTGCTAAACCTGTGCAGCTTTTCCCTCGGAGTAGAGCTCGAAACACTAGCCGGAAATTGAACCACTGATTCACCAAACAGTTCAGATTTCTCCAAGGGCAAAAGCCAACCAAGCGACCAGATCCATGAGGTAACTGCAAAATGAGATAATTATCTGAAACTCCTTTGGAACACAAGTTTTGTTTCTGGTATGTGCACTTAATTCTTCTATTGACTCTACCATTGATCTTTAAATTTGCTAACTTACCAAGTGTGACCATTGAAAAAAGAAACAAAAAAACGGAACTTTCTGCCAAGTCTGGTTATTACCATTCTCCCAGATTAGAAAGAGAAAGAGGGAAAGGGAACTGGAGAGAGGTAGGCCAAGCCAGCAGCTACTCCTAGAAATTCCTGAGTTCATACACTGTAAAGCTTGGAAGCAAGATTATCAAATCAAGCCTTGATTTATAGAGGATTGCATTGGAATTTTAACTCTCTTCGTAACAAATGTTGGCTTTCAGCATTATGTTAATCACTTAGCAAATTAAGTACTTTTATGTGGATAGTAACACCAAATTCCTGTTAATTCCTGGAGAATCTTTTTTGGTCTATGATTTGCACTGTTTTCACACTTCAAGGTTCTGTTAAAGGTGTAAACTAATGATCACTGATCATCACAGAATTACTTAAGTCGGGTTTGCATGTATGTGTGGATGTATATACTATACCTCTCTCTCTCTGTATAAATACACATATACTTATGTGCAAATGTTGTAGCCATATAGTATTGTAGTCAGAGTCTATTGGAGTTGAGTGGCCAATAAAATAAAATATATATCTTATATATACATGCACCAGGGCTGTGCATGCTTTGAAAATGACTAAGAAGGGGGTGGGATCTCATGCAGTCATAAATAAGTGGTGCCTCACAAGATGAGATTAATTTGTTCCGGAAGAACGCTCTTAGCGTGAAATGCTCGTGAAGAGAAACTCAGTTTCCCATAGGAAACAATGGAAAGTCAATCCATTCCATACCCCCAAAAATATTCACCAAAAAATCATTTTCAACAGAATTTGAGGTAGAAATATTGTCCCTAACATCTGAAACAAGTAACCATGATTAACACATGATATAAAGCAGAAATAGAGCAAACTAACCAGTACTTATGGATCTGCTTCGAGGCAGGTTCTGGCCTCAGCTGCTTCTGGCTGCTGTCTCTTTAAGAAGACCATTTTTCTCTCAGCTTTTCCGGCGCGAAGGAGAGGAGGGGGAGGGACTTCCTGGAGATTGAATCGGGAGTCTCTGGAGTTCTCTCTCTTTAATGCTCTTTAATCACTCAATTTATGCTGTTTACGCAGCAAGAGAGGAGAGCTCCGTTGGGAGATTTCCCACATGAGCTGATCGCATGGTGCTCATTGCGATCAGGAACGTAGGCAGAACGCACACACGCATGCTGCCGCCAGTACGGGAATGAAGTAAACTGTGCAAGAGGAGAGTTGGCAGAACGCACGCGTGCTGCTTCCGGTATGGCAATGGAGTAAACTGCGCGAGAGGAGAGTTGGCAGAACACGCGTGTACTGCTTCTAGTATGGCAATGGAGTAAACTGCGCGAGAGGAGAGTTGGCAGAACGCGCGCTTGCTTCTTCCGGTATTGGAATGGAATAAACTGCACAAGAGGAGAATAGGCAGAACGCGCGCATGCTTGCTGCATTAGCAAAACTCTCGCACGGAGTTGCCTGAATGGGAAATACAGAGCGCGCTTACTGATGACATGCAAGGTTTGGCACGAAGTTTCCTTGTCTCGTGAGTTGCGGCTCGTCTAGCGGAATATTTTTTGATTAAATATTTAGCTTGTCCTGCGAGTTTCTCGTCCTGCGAGTTACTCGTCTTGTGAGGTACCACTGTATATATTTTAAAGCCTCTTCCAGATTTTGTATTTAATGACAGCAATTAATTTTAGCATATAACTTTTGAAATCTTCAAAACATTTCATATTGTCATTTCTCTAATGGTTGGAATTGCTTTGTAAAACAGTCTAATATTATTACAGTATGTAGTATTCCCATATAGGTAGTCTTTACTCTGCCGCTAAGTGATGCAATGTTTAAGCAATATGTCACATGACTGCTCCACATAGCAACAGCAATTCTGGCAATCCCAGGTGTTGTCACTGACTGAATCCCATGCAGTTGTTAGGTGGGGGCCCATCTGGATCTAAGCCATTCTTGGAAAAAGATAAGGGCTGTCTCCACTTCAGCTCCCCTCACCCATATATTTACCCTTTATGTCTGCCCTTTTGCCCTCCCCACCCAGCTTTGACTACTGCTTTGCCTGCCACATTCCAAAACTATACTTGTTATGCTTTCCTATTGCATTGCCTTTTTTCACACCAAGATACAAGGCCTCTCTTGTGCACCAGTTGGGGCTCTTTTTAGATGCTAGGTTGAGCCTCTATTCTCACCCTCCCTATAACTTTATTTTGTGAAAGAAGGGCAGTGTACGAAAGAAAGCCTGACTAGAATGGTCTTTCTTTCATGCTAGTGCATGCAAAAGAAAGCCCTGGAAGGCGCTCAAGAGAAGGCCCTCAAGAGAAGGCCCAGACAGAATATGAAAGATGGCCTGGTTGCACCATCATGAAGAAAAGTATTGCACCAGGAACGGTGGGCAACAAGGATAGCTGGCAGCAATGGTTAGGCAGGCCATCAAAAGGCAGTTGTAAATGTGGATTGGCCTGAGTGGATGCAGATTTTGTTCATATGACCTTGGGGATGCAGTGGCCAAAACTTCAAGGATGGGCTGTAAGTCCCTTTTTTCAGTGCTGGATGGATCCAGTTATAATTGGGGATTTTAACTTGGCATTTAGCTATTTACAATGTAAATCTAAAAATATTCTTTAAATTTAGTACTATTGAGGGCAACCACAAGAATGTAGCTGTTCCAAGTGGTTGTTGCTCATGATACTTTCATAATTCTTTATTGTTTAAGCATAAAGTACATTAATTGTTACAAAAAGAACAATAACTGCTAACTTCTTCTTTGTTACAGATGATCCTTCCTATATTGAAATATGTTAAAGGAGAACACTTGTCAACAGATCATTGGCTGGACCTCTTTCGTATTCTTGGTCTTCCTAGGGGTACTAGTCTAGGGAATCTGATGTTTGGAGACCTCCTAAAAGTGGCAGATATCATTGTAGAAAAGGCAGCAGAACTGAAGGTGTGAATTATTTTTCAATTTGCAGAAAATTATTTGAAGAAATGTTAGACATATCTCTAACTTCCACTTAGAGCCAGGGATGCCCCTAAGTTATTCATTAAGTTTAATAAAATTATTAAATCATTTCTTTCTCTAAAGAAAGAAGGGATAATTTTCATTAGGCTGTTCTGATATATTGTTTGTATATGGTACTGAAATTTCATTATATCTTTGTAATGTTCTTACAAAGGAGGTACGATGCTACGGGTGGTTAAGATGCTGGGCATATCAGCTGGGAGGTCAGCAGCTCATGTTCAAGAGCCAAGTGCAATAGTGTGAGCTCCTGTCTACCACATCTCCTGCCAAACTAGCAATTTGAAAACATGTAAAAATGCAAGTAGATAAATAAGTACTACCTCAGTGGGAAGGTAACAGCATTTGTGTGCCTTGGCATATAATTATGTCAGCCACATGGCCATGGAAACACCTTTGAACAAATGCTGGCTTTTCAGCTAGGAAACAAATGAGCACTGTACTTATGCTATTGAAAATGCTCATTTTTATTTGGCAACAATCATCTGATGAAGTAATTTACCCGGTTGGTGTACAAAGATTAATTATCCAAGGTAATTTTGATTTGTTACTCATTTTATTCAGAGCCCTGAAATAAGTATACTGTAGCATATGTAATTATGTAATTCCATAAAGGAAATATAGTGGTTTCTAAATCAGTGTCTGAAATTACTTAATTCTTTGGATTTATATTTGTTAGTATTTAAATAATCAGCTTCAATTAATGTTAATTTATATTTGCTAACAGGATTTGAACAGCAGGGCTCATGGTGAGGTTACAATCAGAGAAGCGTTGCGTGAGCTTGAGCTTTGGGGAGTTGGAGCTGTCTTTACATTAACAGATTATGAAGATAGTCAGAACCGAATGATCAAATTGATTAAGGATTGGAAAGACATAGTCAATCAAGTTGGTGACAATCGCTGTCTACTTCAATCATTAAAAGACTCACCATATTACAAAGGTTTCCAAGATAAGGTTTCTGTTTGGGAGAGGAAGCTTGCTGAACTGGATGAATACCTACAGAATCTAAATCAAATTCAGAGGAAGTGGGTTTATCTAGAACCCATTTTTGGTCGTGGAGCTTTGCCTAAAGAGCAAGCACGCTTCAACAGAGTAGATGAAGACTTTAGGTCAGTTAACTTTACATTATGTCTTTTAATCCAAATGCCTCTTACATTCTCAGAAGAAAGCACATGCATTGTGTGTAAAATTTTAATTTCTTGTATTTCCATACTTTGGGTCATTATTAATAGTTTTAATTGTTTGCTATTATTTATGTGTTAATATTTGTCCATTACTAAACTAAAGAACAAATAACTATGTTGTTTCCTTTTAAAGATCAATATTGGGAGATATCAAACAAGATAACCGTGTAATTTCTTTGAATACGCGAGCAGGAATAAGGACTGCTTTAATTACTATTCTTGATCAGCTTCAAAGATGTCAAAAATCTTTAAATGAATTCTTGGAGGTAAACATTTTGATCATTCTGTTTAATAGTGAACTTAAATGATGAACACTGAGGGGAGTTTGCAGTGCCTCAAGCTTACAGCAGTACAGAAAGGTCTGTAGAAAAAAAATACTAACTCTAAGAGGAAAAGAATAGCCCAATTATTACTAGGCATTCTCAATTGCTAAAGTGTGTTGCATATTAGAAAACAAGGGAAGTTTCTGCTGGAAGGAATGAAATAGTATAGTGAAATAGACATTGTCTGGAATCTTCAATAGAAAAACAAGCAATTGACTGCTTAGTGGGAATATGTTTTTTTTCCAGAGTTTACTCTCTGATGAAACAGCATTTGATTTTATGGAGACAAGGTTAAAATAGGGTTTAAATTCTTTGTTTTATTTGAACCCAGAAAATGTCATTAATTTGAACTGTGCTTTGTTGAGATGAGCTAAAAGTGTATCATGATTTCTAATTACAGATATCATTGAGAGTCCTTTAAAAATGAAAGAAGATCCTTATATTCTCATAGCAAAGCTAGATGGCAAGGGGGAATGATAATTAAGTGATAAAAAAAATAAAGGAGACCATGCCAGTTGTGACCAACTCTAGGGTACGGTGCTCATCCCCGTTTCTAAGCCAAAGAGACAGTGTTCGTCCTGGGACAGCTCCATGATCATGTGGCTGGCATGACTGGATGCCTAAGGCACACGGATACTGTAACCTTCCACTGGAAGGGGCGGTACCTATCTATCTACTCACTCTTGTGCGCTTTCGAACTGCTAGGTGGGCGGGAGCTGGGACGGAACAGCAGGCGCTTGCCCTGCTGCGCGGCAATGCTGGGTCGCGATCCTGGGCCGCCAACCTTCCAGCCGGCAAGCCAAGCTCTTAACCACTTGTGCCACCGTGCCCCTAATTAAGTGATAAGTAATTACATATCATCTAATGAATATGAATTTGTTCAGTCCTGAAATGCAAGTAAATCCATTTAAAAAACAGACACATAAAGCACATTAGAAGTTCACTAGTTTTGCTATATTTGGAAAATCCAAATATTTGATAGAGTGGTATTCATATTTCTTAAAAGAATCTAGTTAAAATGAGATTTAGATAAACATAAGTATAATCCATCACTTATGGTCACCAGCAGAATCAGTAAATTATTATTGATGGAACAAATACACATTATTTTTAAACAAAAATTACTATTTTTCTCTGACCTAATTGCAGAAATATTTCTATAGAACATTAGGAACTCAGCATATCATGTAATAATTTGTTTGCATATTTTAATTATAATCCTTTTAATTAAAAAATAAAACCTTTTTTAGGATAATATTCTTTTTAATAATTTTATTTCTACTTCTAAAATGTCTCTTTCTGTTAATAATTATTTGCTGCTATACATGTGAAAGAGTTATTTATACTAATTATTAAAAACAATCCTGAGATTAAGGAGAACATACTGTATACATTTTGTTTAGAATATAGTACTTAAAATTGTACAGTGCATACAAGTTGCTTTAATGTTGGATTGTCACAGCATTAAATTACAGCAATGTAACTTTTCCTTGATTGTCAGAATTTTTTTTTATAAATCCATATTTTAAATTTATCTTTGAAGTCTGGAAAATAATAGGTTTGAACTCTTCCTGTGTGCATTCTACCATTCTTTAATCAATTTTAAATACAGTATGTCTCTGTTTATGCAAATGTGTACATGTGTGTGTATTTATATCCATGCTATATCCATAGTGAAATAATTACTAGAATTTCAAATAGTACTTCTTATTGTTAGACACTGATAGAAAATCTATTTCTCCTGAATGTATTCTGTAGTAAACTTGATATCAGTTTTGAAAAGATGTTAGTGTGGCAGGTTCAAAAATAATCACTATACTGTCTTAGAGAGGCCATCTGAATTTATTTATTTTTTAATAGGAAAAGCGTTCTGCATTTCCTAGATTTTATTTCATTGGCGATGACGATCTTCTGGAAATCTTGGGTCAGTCAACTAATCCATTAGTTATCCAATCTCATTTGAAGAAGCTGTTTGCTGGTAAGAATGGTGAAAAATCATAGAGTTGTGCAGTTGGAATGGAACACCAGCATCACCAAGTTCAACACTCTGCAAAGTGCAGGAAAACCATTTAAACCATCCATGGGAGATGGCTGTCCACCTTCAGGATCCCCTGGAGGCTCAGCCTCTATTGGTAGACTATACCCTCTCCATCCCTCACTGTTTGTTGCAGGAATATAAGATCTTCTCTCCCATGCCAAGATGCTTCCAAAGTGTTTTTCCTTTAACATTTCCATTCTCTACTAGTTTTGCACTGTGAAGTTGGAAAGATTTAAATAAATAACATTTAGAAAAATGTTTAGAAAAATATTTAAATAAATAATATTTTACTGTGCATGATTTTGTAGTACTTGAAGGAAAATGAGTTTGAGTGACACCTTTTCAAATAATCACTTAAATCATAGAAGTATATAGATTTGTACAGAGACATTTTATTTATTTAAATTTATTGGCCACCCAATGTCAGTTGATATATTAAAAAAATGATTTGGTTTTCTCAGAGGATAACCACTGACCTAATTTTCCCTCCCACACTATTGTCTGGAGGTTGAGTCATAGCAACAAGACTTCTTTTCTTTTGGTTCACGATGTTTCTCTGGATAAGCAGCGAAACGTCTTGAACCAAAAGAAAAGAAGTCCAGTTGCCATGACACAACTCCAGACAATTCTACCTGGATGACTGAGAATCTTCATCGACTCCCACACACATCATGAGACCCTTAAAACTGCTGCACACATTCAACACATCTGTCCTTTCCTGATTTATTTGCCAGAAAGATAGATATGAACTCCCTACAGAAATTTGTATTGTATAGCCTCTATCTGTGCATATAGATTAATTTTACTAATAATTAGGCACAAATAAAATTAAAAGAAAGAAGAAACTTTGAAATAACTTGAATGTATGTTTCCAAACCTTGATGGGTAGGAGAGAATTATAGATTTCTTATAATGGAAGTTTTTGATTATAATACGTTTTCCTTGAAAGAGTATAAAAATGTTTTTATATTCTTTTTAGTAGTACATATGTAAAATTATTAAAATGTGAATTGAAATCGATTTATAGAAATTAGCAAAAATATTTTTATGTGTCCAGCTTTAAAAATGCTGTTTTCATTTATTTATACATATAATGATTGTTAAATTTCCAATGGATGATGAATTGGCCAGTACCTTAATTTCATTGGAAATAATGTTCTGTAGTCCTCTCCCATACCATTATGGCAGGATTCTCCATAATGGATCTGAACCATACATGGCAGAACATTAATCCGAACAAAATTGGCTTATGTTATGTTGGATGCAAGCCTATGAATATATATTACAAAAGATGTTTTAATTTGATTTCAGATGAATTTCCACCTTTAAAACAACATGTTACAATCAAAATTTGTACTTGTGCAAAAATATATTAGATATGTGCACAAAACAGAAAATGGGTATTGCCTTAAAACTAAAACAAGAATTTCTACTAAAGTGCTTCAGATTATCATCAGAGACAGAATTTGAATATTTAATTATTCCTTGTTTCATTCAAACCAAAACCCTGATTTACAGGACAGTTAGGGCACTTATATAACTCACTCAGTAATTGCACTTTTATTTAGTATGTGGTTATAAGTAAGTACAATACAGCAACAATGCAAAACACAATGCACTATAGTAAAATACATTATGTAATACTTTATTACATATGTACATCATTCAAACCTCATAAAGATCATGGAATAAGATTTTTAATTATTTTTTAAATGTAAAAAGATCAGTCTTCAGGCATATTAAGGGAAGTGATTCCAAAGAATAAGTGCTAATAGACGAATTGGTACAACATACATGTTTCTTATTGTGGATCCAGCAGTGTGGATCAAATTCCCATTGTAATATCCCACCAGATTTCCCACCCCTGATTTTCTCCATGTCCTCTTCTTTTTTCTAGCCCCTTCAACTAATATCTTTGGCTTCTTTGCACTCTCATCAAGCCTCTTTTGCCCAGAACAATTTAATTTCAGCTCATATCCAGATCAGTTTTGTTTTCCATTTGAACAGGTTCAGACATAGACTACTCAGAACCAATTTTTCTGTACACAGAAGTTTTAAACATTTCTGTACTAAACTAATTGATGTTATATTATTCCATTAATTAACAGGAATTCACAGTGTAAGCTTTGATGAAGATTTTAAAAATATTATTGCAATGAAATCTGTAGAAGGTGAAACTGTACCTTTCAAAAATAAAATTCTGCTATCCAATGATGTTGAGGTAAGAAATTAATCTCCAATTTCCCACATGTGGAAATTAAGTGTGTTAACATAGGTTATTATGTTTTCTTGATATAATATTTTCTAGGTATGGCTGAACAAATTGTCTTTAGAGATGAAGGAGACATTGAAAAAACTATTGATTGACTGTGTAACCACTGGGAAAAAATTACAGGGTTCAATTGATCCATCACTTTTTCCCTCACAAGTAAGCTTGTTTCTTTTTAGGAAAAAATAATGTTACGATTTTGCACGGAATTTTGGGTAGAGCATTTCCTTATTAATTTATTAATAATAGCATTATTAATATAGCATTTCCTTATTAATTTTTAACTCAATCATTCAGTAGAATTGAATTTGAAATAAATCATACTTTGAACATATTTATTGAATAAAAAGGTAAAGGAGACCCTGCCAGTCGTGACCGACTCTAGGGTGCGGTGCTCATCCCTGTTTCTAAGCCAAAGAGCCAGTGTTTGTCCTGGGACGGCTCTGTGATCATGTGGCCAGCATGACTGGATGCCTTAAGGCGCACTGACACTGTTACCTTCCCGCCGGAAGGGGTGGTACCTATTTATCTACTCATGCTCGTGCGCTTTCGAACCGCTAGGTGGGCAGGAACTTGGGCGGAACAGCAGGCACCCTGCTGTGCGGCAATGCTGGGTCGTGATCCCAGGCCACCAGCCTTCCAGCCAGCAACCCGAGCTCTTAACCACTTGCGCCACTGCGCCCCCACATTTATTGAATAGTTGATCTAAAAAGCAAGAAAATTTTGCTTGCAGTTTGGATTATATGCAGCATCCCACAAAAGTGCTTTCCTTTGCACTTATCCCCATCCCTCAAGCAGTCTGCATCCCTGCAACCTCCATTGATTCTTTGGGATATATGCTGAAGATTGGAGTAAAGAGTAGAATCCTTTCTCTTAGGGAAACTTGTTCTATTTACTGACAGACGGCTTTGCATTTTTAGAATTAAATTTTAATCCATATTAAATCACAGTATATTCATTGAAATCAATAGGATTTATGTTAATTTTGACTAACTGAAGTGCCATTGATTTTAATGGTTTTACTTTGGTCTTGAACTATCCCGATAGTTAAACTGAGTTATTCATAAAATAATATTGGTTATCGCTCAACAACTACAACAGATTTTACCCAAGAACCGTAAATCAGGGCTCTTCTGTTTCAGGATAAAGTTACAGCCAGTTCCTTGCAGTGCAAGTAATACCTTCATGATGTAGATATATCTTGCATTTGTATGGCAGATTTTGCAGAGTATGGCCATTTGTTGATTGTGCCTGACCTATTCTGTCAGAGGCTCAAGTCATTAGCAGTTTAATTTATGCTCTGAACTCTTGGGTGATTGTTATGTTTAAATATTAAAATAATTGTAGTTTTTTATGTACTTATAGCATTGATGATTTAATCAGTTGTTTGATAACCTGTTCCCTATTACAGTTTCAGCACAAGAGTATTGTGGATTTGTCATTTGGTTATGACAATGAGGTAGTGTGATTTGTTTAAATAGCCATTATGGAATACTATTAAATAGTATTCTTGTTCATGCATATTGTTTTCCCAATAGATTCTGTGTTTGGCCGAACAAATTCAATTCACAGAAGATGTTGAGTATGCAATTAAGGAATGCAATTTACAACAGATAGAATTAGAACTAATGGCTAAATTGGAGCATTATACCAGTATAGACACTAATATAGAAGACTCAGGCAACGCAGGTATGAAGCAGATAAAGGTATAATATATTAAAATAATTTCAAATGCTTGATATAGACTTTTTAAATCATCCGAACAATATATTCAGTATGGCCCATTGCTATTTCTACTGTTTTTGTATTTGTTGGTCACGTGATTTGAGTTGTGTGGCCTGTCAGTGCTTTAACTAACTAAATATTGCAATTTGTTGAGAGGTTTTATCCATTTAGCTGTAGGAGAATTCACAAATTATGTTAATCCACAGTTTTGTCCACCTTGATTTGTTTATTGAGCCACAGTAACTAATTTCAAACATGATATAAAACAGGAAAGCATATTTGCAAACTGAAACCTTTCTCACATAACTGAAAAGATAATAAAATAATATATCCTTGGAGTTTCATTTGAACCTTCAATTCATTTGAATTGAGTATTTCTCATATCTTTATTCAGCTTTGATCTGCCTTTTTGTTCAAATTATACCTTAAAAATTGCACTGTATAGTATTTTTTAATTTTAAATTCTCAGAAAACTGTGCACCAGTTGTTTTTGATACCATTAGAATTACTGTTAGACAACAACACGTGTTGCTGCATTTTCCCTTTTGTTATTACTTTCCATTTCTAAGCTCACGCCAACATTATAATGGGTGACACCATATAAATTAAGTTTATTTTAAACTAATATTTTTTCAGAATCTGGAATCCTTGAGTTAAAGCTTAAAGCCCTAATTTTGGATGTTATTCATAACATTGATATTGTACAACAGCTAAATGCAGCTCAGGTCCATAGTACTGATGACTGGGCTTGGAAGAAGCAA